>CABHPP010000973.1:27369-55589 GCA_902168425.1 Peromyscus attwateri
TTTTCCCTTACCTTTCCATTCTCCAAATCCTCACTCCATCAAATCCATGGCTCCTTTATTTTTTTAACTAATTGTTATTGGATGCATACATGTATATACATATGTATTCCTAAATATAACCCACTCAGTACGCATAATGCTGCTGGTATGTATAATTTCAGGGCTGACTGATTCTCACTGGACAATTAATTGGTGTGCTCTTCTTTGAGGAAGACCACCTCTCCCATTCCCAGCCATCCACAGGTGCCTGTATTTGTTGTGTAGAGTTGAGGTCTTGGGGGCTTTCCCCAACCAGTTTGGCCTGTTCTTGCTTTTCAGTCTTGTTTAGCTCACATTTGGGCTTCATTTTGGTGAGACCCTGTGGATGTACCTTCTAATATTACTAGAAGACACAGTCTCACAACAAACTTTCTGCTCTTCTGGCTCTTACAGTCTTTCCACCCTTTATTACACAATGCTCACTGTGTAATAATGTTAGGTGTGGGAGTGGTTTGTGCCTGTATCCTTGGAGACTGGGCTCCACAGCTCTGCATCTTATTGGCTGTTTTTTTTTTTTTGTTTGTTTTTCTGTAGTGGTCTCCATTTGTTTTAAAGAGAAGTTTCTTTGATAATGGATGTGTCTTAGTTAAGGTTCCTGTTGCTGTGAAGAGACAACATGACCTCAGCAATTCTTATAAAGGAGTTTTAATAGGGGCTGGCTTACAGCTTCAGAGATTTAGTTCTCTATAATCATGAGGGGAAGCATGGCAGCTTCGAGTCTGACAATGTGAGAGAAGGAGCCTAGAGTTTTACATGTGGATCTGCAAGCAGCAAGACTAGAGAGAGCCACTGGTTTTGGTTTGAGCTTCGAATCCTGAACACCTACCCCAAATGACACACTTTCTCCAATAAGACTACACCTACTCCAACAAGGCCACAATTCCTAATACTTTCAAATAATGCCACTCCCTATGAGCCTACGGGAACCATTCAAATGTCTACAAGACGAAATCTACACTTATCTGTGAGTAGAAGGACAAATATTTATAGATAGTTGTTAGGGACTATAAAATATGGACTATAAACATAAATACTTCCTGATTATTATCCTTTTTTGTATTTTAGTAAAATATCTGATGGTGATTTATTTTAATAAATAGAAATATACCTACATAACAATATAATTATAATAAACTTAAAATGCTTTGTTCAAAATAAAAATAGCTGTCACTACATTGAGCTTAGAGACTAGTCTTCATCTGGATTCACAATGGATGCTCTGCTGGATCATACATGGTATGGTTATTGCAAGGATGCTCATGCTCATTTTTTTATCCATATGAATTAATCTCAATATTCCCATACACCTTGCTAAGGTAGCCTTTTCTTCAGGGTTACTATAACTCATGCTTCCCATACACTTTGTCTTTTGACTACTTTATCATTTTTTATCTGCATGAAATGAAGGGAAGTTCTCTTAATCACTTTCAAAGAGAAATAGTCTTTTCCATACTCACATGATACTTAATATACATTATCCAATGTGGAAGCATGCATGTTTGTATACTGGGGAAGATACCAGCAAGTCTCAGAGGGAGAAGCAAGTCTTCAGGTGGAAACATTTCAGTGTCAAAGGATCAACAGAGAAATGACATCAATTGCCATAAACCTGGGTGTAAGTTTTATCTCCCAAACTTCTCTTTCCTTATTTGAATGTGAATTTTAATAAATATTTCCTTTTAAAATTAATACTGTCAGTCACGTTTTGTTTAGTCAACCATAATGACTTGAAATATTGATTTTGAAAATATCAAAATATTGCAACCATTAATTTAAAAAATTGGAAATCATTCTGTTTCAAAACATTACTTAGTTGTATATTTTATATATCTTATGTGAAATCAACATACAAATGACTTTAAGATTACATCATTGTATTATTCAGTCTATGTTCTTTTCAGTTGTATATAAGTGAATTAAGTTTCATAGATGGAGGTGATTCTCTCTAATTCTCATAGAATCTCATTTACTGACTGACTAATGAACAATTCAGCTCAGTGTCATTTTATCCTGAAAGCCTGAGATCTTTGAAAATCAAATCATTTCTCAGTTCAGTATTTTGTTCAGTGTATTTTCACAAGTCTACTCATACTTTCCTCATTATGTGTTTCATGAAATGACAAAAATATTTACTAAATTCACCAATTTTTAGCAAGAAGAAAACAGAATCTGTCCCCTTTAACTCTGAATTGACAGTGTAGAGTAAATTTTTAAAAACATATGCAATTCCACTTTGTACCTATTAGTGTGACAATGGGGCAGAGATAATAATAAAAATACTAAAAGCTGTACTTTTAAAAAGTGCTCATTCCTTCGTTGTCTAATTTCATCACAGTGCAGGTATGTAAGTAAACCGCACAGACTGATGCAATAGAGGCAGACAGACAAGTATCTGTGTTCTGAGATATATTTAGAAAGTAGGTTAAAGTGAGTTCCTAGTGGTGTCACACAGGATCTCAATCAACTTCCATGTCTAATGGGGGAAACGGTGATTTTAAAAACAGAGCTGTCACTGAAAGTTAACTCTTTAGAGCCTTAAATCTTGCCAACCACTGAAACTGTGTCTTACATAACTCTTATTCCCACCGGTGTTCTTATCAACAAATGAACAGAATATTGTTTTTGATCATTTAGCTTTCATGTTTAAAGATTTATTGCTTTCTTTTTATTATATTTTCAAACAATTATTTAATATGTTCTCTTGCCATTTTGTCATTGCCCATTTACCTATATATCTGTTAAGACATTTCATAAAATATGCATCATATTAAGGTGTTATAATCTTGCATCTGGGATTTTTAGGTCAAAATAAGGTAAACTTGAAACAGACTAGTAATATAGGCTACTTTATTATTTTCATATACACATAGGAAAATAAAGTCACAAATATCATAAATATAAATAATATGTGAAATCATCAAATTTGAGTTCCCAATCTTGACACTTGTTCTTCATTGCCTGTGGACTTAATCAGAATTTCACTTTATAAAGAATTCTTTGTTTAGTGTTCAGTTGAATTCATATAAGCAAAGTTGAGACAAGATGTCAAATACAATAGCTCAAATAATAAAATATTAGCTGAACTATGGCAAAAAGAGTAGACAAAATCTTTTGGAATTGTTGAAACTAGACTAAATCTTTTAATGTGGTTATACCAAGTTATCTTAAATAGAAATACTATTTTAAGCTGTATTTGGTTTTAAAGGTAAAAATCAGTATACAATGACCAGCATTGTTACATTTACATGTCTCAAAAATCACAACTTCAGAGTTGATATTTTTAGGGCATGAGAATTTAATTAACACTGTCTACTGGTAGATACTTATTTAACAAAATATATTTTAGCATTCAGCATTCATGGGTAAAGAGCAATTCTCTTTTCATGCCCAGTTATTATCTTGTTCGCAGTACTAACCTTCTTCCTTTTGTTATGCTTTCCTGTCTTCTGAGGAATGCTATAAATGTTTTTCTTAGATGGGTGGAAATCTCTCAAGCTTAAAGCTGTGGTTTTGTAATGACACAAATGTTTTCACAGTCTTTAAAAGACTTTGGGGAACAGTTAAAGTAGCATCATTGACTGTTCAAAAAACTGAACTGATGATAATTGTTAATGTGTTCTTTCATGTTGCAGCTTAGTATACTATAACCTCTAAATAAACTCTTACAGAAAAATCAAACCAACTAGTATTGTAAGGAGGCCATATTTTCTCCAAAGTATAAGACATAAAATGTAAGAAATATTCCCTGTTGGGGAATATTATTTTAAGGTATGTTACTTTTGTTTACATTTCATTTGTTTAACTCTGTGAAGCTGTGTTACTGTGCCTGTCTAAAACACCTGATGGTATAATAAAGAACTGAATGGCCAATAATGAGGCAGGAGAAAGAATAGGCAGGGCTGGCAGGCAGAAAGAATTAATAGAAGGAGAAATCTGGAAGAGGAGAGATCAAGGAGTGAGAGAAGGGAGAGAAAATCAAGGGCCAGCCACCCAGCTATACAACAGCAATGGAGTAAGAAAGAAAGGCATACAAAAATAGAGAAAGGTAATAGCCCAGAGGCAAAAGACAAATGGGTTAATTTAATGTTAAGAAAAGCTGGCAAGAAACAAGCCAAGCTAAGGCCAGGCATTTATAATTAAGAATAAGGCTCTATGTGTAATTTATTTGGGAGCTGAGTAACAAGGCCCCCAAAAGAAAATAAAAAACCAACCAACAACAATTCCCAATAGTTAAAGAATGTGCCCAGTTGTGGGATAATCTTTTTGTACACTGTGAAGATATGTTTTTGTCAAAGTACCTTCTGGTTGGTTTAATAAAGAGCTGACTGGCAAATAGCTAGGCAGGAATGAATAGGTGGGATTTCTGGGCAGAGAGAGGAACTTGGAAGAAATTTGGCACAGGAGAGACGTCAGTGAGACATGGAAAGAGTTGAACACATAGAATGAAAGAGAGGCAGAAAGCCACATGGCAGAAAGCAAGAGTAATAGAAATAGGTTAAGTTATCAGAGCTAGTTGGGAACAAGCCTAAGCTAAAGGCCAAGCTTTCATAGTTTATATTAAGTCCCTGTGCCATTATATGGAGAGCTGTTGATCCCCAAAGAAAGTTTGACTATAGTGCCCTGTGTTCAATATGAAAAGACGTTCTCCTTAAATAATCTGAACATGGATGTGGCGAGATCAGATTAAGTAGCCATAGCAACAATGATCAGAGACAAAAGTAACAATGAAACAATGGAAACTTGAAAATTTACTAGTGAAAAGACAGACAGGATCACTCCAAAAATGAGCTCCAGGTATGGAAAGACTTATCAGTGATGTGAGAAGAAAAAAAAAAAAAACACCAGTCTGTATCATTGAGCATGAGCATATTTTCAGTTCCTGTTGCAAGCTTTACTCATGCTAAATAGCAAGGCATTGATGCATCTGAATGCTGGAGCCCCCGGAAATCAGAGGTGTCGGATTCATTTGCAACTGGAGTTACAGGTATTTGTGAACTGTCCAACTTGGGTGCTGTCATCCGATGCATGAACACATGCGTTCCTTCAGTCAGTCAAATCATGTTTATTAAGTTTACTTTATGTCAAATGTGTATTAGAAGATAATATCTGTGAAGAATCATGTTACCCTGTATAACTAAATAAACATTATAAACCACCTTTCTTCTCCCTTTCCACCATACTAATTATCACCTTTATTCTATGGCAAGACTTTTATATATTTTTCAGTTAAATTTTACTATTGTTTTAAATTATATGTAGGTGTGTGTGCCTGAATGTATGTGCACAAGAGTGCAGATGTGCTCAGTGAGCAGGGGCATTGGATATCCTTGAGCCGAAGTTAGAAACAGTGCTGCTCCTTGGCATGGGTGCCGGGAATCAAACTCAGATACCATTAAAGTGCAGCAGGTACTTTTAACTTCTGAGCTATCACTTGAACAAAAAGACTTTTATGTTTCCACGAGTTGAAGCAAGCTCACTTTCCCTCTCATGATTAGGGACAACGTGGCAATAAGCATGGCATTTTCATTAACTGTCTTATCAATCAAATCCTTAATAATTTTTAAAAGTAGGATTATAGGTAATTTTAGTACATATCAAATTACAGTTGTATTTTTGGCTATTTGTAAATGATTTCCCTTTGCCAGCCGGTATCAATTGCAAATAACAAACAACACAAAATTATTAAGTAACACTTAGATATTTGCAATTATTTGAAGTCATAGTCTGTATCGGTGGCATCAAGATAAACAATGTGTTCTCTTACAAACTTTTAGTTTAATATGGAAATGTATACTAGTTATGAATAACTAGCGAATTCTATTTGAAACAATAGTTTATGAACTTTCTGTGCGTTGTTTAATTGACTTCTCCACACTCTATCTCTTTTACAAATTGTGGTTATTTCCATTTCCATTTGGGTGAAGAAAAAGTTTGAGCTGCTGTTTCAAACATTGCCTAATCACCAAAAAGAACTACTTCCTGTTTTCTGCTGAGAAAGGTGAATTGCTTAGAAAGATGTCAATACTAAAAAACGTCAATAACTTTTCTTGGCTGTTGGTGTTCAAAACATTTTTAATATTTGATTGGTGGTTTTAAAACAAACCAAAATGCACTCAGAATTTATAGACTTTGAAATAAATATTTATATGGTAAGTCAAAATTCTTTCTTTTCTCATTTTATTATTTCCATTTAAAAGGAAGAATCCAAACTCCAGATTTCTGCAATTATATTGTTATTGCTAATTTCTGTAAGGAATTTTCTTTTTTAGCTCTATATTACTTTGCTATGAACCATCAGGTATATTGGGGAAACCAAGGCTACATTCTGAGCAGACTAAATGAGTCCCCATGAGTTTATTAGTTATGGAGAAATAGAGGGAGGTTCCATGGAAGAGGTCAGGGATATGGGGAAAGAGAAAAAAAATCTAAAAGATATACTACATGGGCAAAAAAGAACATTCCCAGAAACCACAGGATATTGAATGAAAACTCCAGTGGCAGAGGTAGGCTGCTGCCCCCCCCTCCCCAAAGCAATGAATTGTTGGCTAGAAAAGTCCCTGGGGCCCCAGAATTAATAGACTATTGGTACTAATAGAGGTTGTATACCAGAACTATTGCTGAAGACACCACATGCACTTGCTTTGGTTATAGGACTTGAGGAAATTATGCTGGGATTGAGCTAAATATTTCCAATCCTGCTGGCTGACTTCAGAGTGCCAGAAGGGGCATGAAGGCTGCTAGTGGAGAACTGTCACCAATGTTCTTGCTTAGATATTGACCCTATGTACTGACATACTGCCATGATAGACAGGATATGCCTGCTTGTGTTAACAGTGGCTTGCCTGTGATGACCAACACCCTTCTAATTGGATTTAGGGTCTACTCCATAAAAGAGAAAAAAATTTCACACCTGTTCTGTAAATAGGGACAAAAACCTGTGGCTGAGAAGTTCAGAGTTCCCAATGGAGAAGCAACTTGTATGGATTTTCTAGATGTATGTATTAAGTCTGTCAAATTGCCATCTAAAAACCACATTTACCTCTGTGGATCACTGTTATCATCTACCACCCATAACCACTTGTGAATCTCCTGAGAACAAATGACTATTACTGTGGCATGGTAGCCCATTTCTTAGCCATAGATGGACATTTATGGTCACTCTCTCCACAGATCAGGAATCATTATTTTAGAGGGGCCAAAGAATTATACCAATTGGTACAATAGTGGTATGACTGTCATGTTAGTAACCAACTGCTTTCTAATTGGATTTGCTGCCAGCAGAAGGGAATATATCCTTGATACAGAAAACTCAGTCAAAAGTTTATTACTGGTTAGTACATATACCCTAGAGAGGAACCTACTACTGGTGCTTTGATTAAAGAACATGGTGTCAAACTTACTTCTAGATATGCTTATAACCAGAGATTAGGCTTTCTCTCAGTCTTGTTTAGATTAAGTCCTTTTGGCAACATTCACTAACAATGCACAGACTCACAATTGGCAAAAGCTCTAAGAATAGGTGACTGTTGAATGCTTATCATTAAATGAGACTTTTATAATACCTCTCTGCCAAGATTCAGTGAACATTATAGAATGTAAGACCCACAGTATGGAGGGGAGGGCTGTTAAATGCTATCTTCTAGACATGACAAGATCATGGAACTGATAAAATCATATGTACTGTTATTATCTGCATGAGACTTACAAAGATTGGGCCCATCAATATTCCATAATAGACTTGAGAAGGAAACATAAGTCTTCTCTTCTACCTGAGGAGCTACTGGCAAGTGATGGTTTCTGGGAGAGGAAGACACACTCTTTTTCAGATGTGTCTTTTTGATTGGTTGCCCATGCTTCAATGAATGACCTAACACCCCTGAACACATAGGCAAGAAATAATTGCACCACAATGTTATGAAAAAAAAAGATGAAATTAAGTTATATGAGGGAATTATTGGGAATATCGATTGAGAGTGGTAGGGAAAATCTGGGTAGGATATGATGTGGATACACAGAATGCATGTAAAAATAAATTTAAAATATATTTTAAAGTGTTCTATATGCTTACCATTAAAGAAATTAAAATTAAAATTACTATGAGAATCATTTTCACCCCAGTAAGAATGGCTTCCATCAAGAGAGCAATTGAAACTAAATGCTGGTAAGGGTGTGGAAAAATAAAAACTCTTATTCACTGCTTGTGATCTACATTAGTGTAGTTATTATGAAACTCAACACATAGTTTTGCCCAAAATCTCAAAATAAAACTTGTATGTCAGTCATCTGTACTTCTTTGTGGTGATTTGAAGGAGAATGACCACCACAAGCTCACAGTTTTGAATACTTGGTCCCCAGCTGGTGGAACTCTTTGGAAAGAATAAGGAGGTGTGGCCTTGTTGGATGACATGTGCCACCTGTGGCAGGCTTTGAAGTTTCCAAAGATGAAACTTTATAGTCTGGCTCTTTCTGCCTCATTCATGTGGATCAAGATATCAGCTGTCGGCTATGACTGCCACCATGCATTTGCTTTGCCACTGTGAACTCTAACCATCTGAAAGCATATGCCCAATTAAACATTTTCTTTCATAAGTTGTCTTGGTTGTGGTGTTTTGTCACAGCAATTGAACACTAAGACAGAAGTTGGTGCCAGGAAGTGGGCTATTGCTGTTACAGATCTGACGTGTGTGTGTGTGTGTGTGTGTGTGTGTGTGTGTGTGTGTGTGTGTGTTTCTGCTTTTGAAAAATGTGGAGGATTGTAGGAGTTTGGACTGAGAAAGTGGTTGAATGGTGTAAGCAAAGCTATAAAGAACATTTTTCAAGTAGGATCCTGGACGGCAGTTGTGATGAGAGATATGTGAACTATGGATGTTCAGCTCACGAGGCTGCAGAGGGGAATAATATTAGCAACTGAATTAGAGGATATGCTGGTGATTTTTTTGCAAAGAATGTGGCTGCTTTCTTCTCTTGCCCTAAGAATTTACTTGAGGCTAAATTGCAAAGTAAATTGAAATAATTGCTTTGGTGGAGGAGATTTCAACACAGCCTAGTACTGTATCGTTATAAGTAGGCATTTTTATGTAGGTTTACAATGGAAAAATACAAGCAGGGCAAAGAAGAATATAAAATGTAGTTTGAAGAGAAAAAGAGTACCAGAAAAAATAATACTGAAGATAAGGAAAGCAATGATTTGCATTGGGATAAAGAGGGGGGTGCCCTTAGGGCAAGACGCCAAACAGTTAAGCTTCTCAATTGTGAAAACAGATGGTCTCAAGAATCTTCTCCTAAAATGCAACAACATAGGAACGCTTCTGAAATCTTGACTCAAGGGAGTCAAATTCAGCATCAAAGCATGACAGTGTCATCCACATGGTTCTTGCTTTAGAGTTAGGAAAGATACACAAGTAAGGTGTATGTAAAATCTTCTTAGATGGCTAAGGAGAGCCACCGAGGCATGTGGCAGGGGAACCCCTGCATGAAAGCCTTGAGAGATTACAGAGTGAGGGAGGCTATGACAGTAAAGCCCATATTGCATTGGAGACCCCAATGTGTTAGAGGTGCCAGAACTGTGGGTTATCTGCTAAGGAGAGCTGCACACTGGAAGGGTGGCGTTTTCTATGCCCTTTGTCATTAGTCATGGAGCTACAAGGTTTGCTATGTCTTGCTTTAGTTCAATATTTCCTCACTATGCCTTGAGTACTCCCTTTGGGGATGAAAATGCACGTTCTGTGCCTTTGTATGTTGGAACTATATAATTTGTTTAATTTGCTTTTGCTTTTTTTAAAAAAAAAATTACTTGGGGTTACAGTTAAGAGATTGCCTCAAATCTCTGAAGAGATTTTGAAATTTGGATTATGAAATAGTGTTGAGACTGAAAGATGATAAGGACTTTTTAAGTTGTAGTAAATGCTTATTGCATCATGGTGTGGCAAGTCTATGGGGGCCCTGAAGCAGAATGTGGTAGTTTGAATGAGAATGATCCGTATAGGCCCATCTGCTTGAGTGCTTGTTTCCCAAATGGTGGAACTGATTGGGAATGATCGGGAGTTATGACCTTGGAAAAAGTTTGTTACTGGAGACAGGCTTTGAGTTTTGAAAAACATGGACCACTTCTAGTGTGACTTTCTCTGTCTCCTCTGTGTGGATCAAAATGTGCATTCTCAGCTGTTCCTGCCACCATGCCTTTGCTCTGCAGCCATGGGCTCTAACCCTGTGAAACTGTGAGTGCAATTAACTGCTTTCCTTATGAGTTGCCTTGGTCATGGTGTCTTATCGTGGTAATTTCGAAATAACTAAGACACTCTCTTAGGCATATTCTTTGAGGAGACTATCTCCTACTCCAGACATGCTCTACATTGATGTTTATTCATCATAACAGGGAAATGAGATCAGTCTACATGTTTATCAACAGATGAACGCAATTATATTCATCCATAAAAAGTAAATTATGAAACTGGTAGAAAATGCATGTCTGGTAATTATTGTATTCTATTAAATTAACTGACACAGATTCGGAAAGATAAGTATTCTCTCATATGGAGAACTTTGCCTTTAGGTTTTATATGTGTGTGTGCACGTAGATACAAACATGTATATACTTCACGAGTTTAAAAAGGAGATCACAAGCAGGAAAGAGAAGGTTAAAAGGAAGGGTTGGATTAATAAAACATACATGATGTGAAATCAGAAATCAGGGGCAATAGGAGTGGGATGGTGAAGGTAGCAGGGTGATTGAGAGAAGGATGTAGAGGATGATTTTTTAAAAATTGTATATAAAAATGTCATATTGAAACTCGATACTTTATATACTAGTTAAATATTATTTAAAATGGCAGTTATCTTTTTAGTTATACTACTGATAATTATAAAATTTACACTTAATTCCTCTACTATTGACAATTGGCGATAAAGTTTTGTTAACACTATATTTGGCCCTATTATCGTCCTGAACTTCTTTTTTTTGATGCTCTCCCAAGAAATAAGCTTAAATGTGAAATAGCTTTAAATAGTTTTACATGACTAATAAAGTGAGGATTAGTTGTTTCATTTGTCCCTTCTTGCTCTGGCTCACATTCAGAATTCCTGTTGACTTCCAGAAGGATCTTTGCATTTGGCTCAGCATCAATCATAAAAAGCCACATATTAAACATAACCTTTCTTTATCTGAATACCTCTAAAAGAACAATGTTCTTCCTACAAACTGGCAAACATACACAGAAGATAATTTCTGGTTTGTTTTAATCAACATTAAACAAGTCTAACAATGCTGTGAGAATATTTTATAAGATATATCAAAGAAGGTGAATAAGTTTACTTACTTTCCTAGAAAGTTTTTTTTTTAAGTTTTCTGAGTTATTGCAAAGATGTAAATATATTTCATATAATATTTTTTTGGAAAAATTTATTGGTTTCCTAATTGTATAGAGGAGATATTTTGGCATACAATTATGAAGAACATTATAATAATTCCTAGTTCTAGGCATTTTCCTTTAAAATTCTTTATACTTCAGATTATCAAAAGATTATAGCATTGTTGAAAAGAGTTCTACAAATCATTGACTCACTATTTTCTGTAAAATATGTATTTCTTGCATATATGTGTCCTTTGATTTTAAAATATATTTAAGTACCATGTTGACTGATAAATCATATGTAAGCAATACAATATTACTATAGATATAGTAGTTTGCCATTATGTAATATTTCATTCAATATATGTAAAGAGCATTTACTGTTATATACGATGTCACCTAAAGTTACTATTTGATCTTCAAAAGTCTCATGTGTGAACAATTTTAAAAGGTTTTGAGCTAGCTCTTTTTTATAGAGGAAGTCCGACAAAGGAGGAAAAATAAAATAAAAGGAGGAATAGATAAAAAGTTTTTGAGATGAAAAAATTTCATCCAAGAAAGAAATTTGCATATGTGTTCTATATATTATGTATCCAGTAGATAACATTTGAAGTAGTCAGTAAAATTTGGCACCAAAATACAAATTTGATTTTATGTTTTCAATTGGAGACATACCATAAAATAGATTCATCTAGTTCCAAAGACAGAATCCCACACTCATAATAACTGTAGCATAGCCCTGGAACCAAATGTAGGAAGAAGTAATATCCATTAGCTTATAGTGTGGTATTGCCCAGTTTGAACACTAAAATTCTGAAATATGTCTTTCTAGGAACCACCATACACCATCTCAGGTAATTTCAGGCTGGAAAGAATATGGCTTTCCTCTTCAACAACTGTGTAACTATGAAAATAACTAATTAAAAGTTGCCACTTGTATTATTGAGGTAAGAAATATTGTACAAGTTTAAATAGTCTAATTTATTGACTCAATATTGGGTCATAAAGTTATTCCAACATCTACTTGCAATACTAGTATCTCCATATTGTCCAAGAATTGTGGATAGGATGCTTTTTAAAAGTGTAAGTACATACGAATGGGAAAATATTCACTTTATGATGAAATGAAAGAATTGAGAACACCACAGTGAAGAAGAGGTACAGTATTTGGTGCAGTTCTAACAAAGTTTTTTGTTTTTTTTTTGTGTGTATTTTGTTGTTTTGTTTTTAAAATGATATAATAGGAGCAGCAGAGATGGCCTAGTGTTACAGAGCACTGACTCCTCTACTAGAGGACTTGATTTTGATTTACAGACCCCATATGGAAACTCACAACTGTAACTTCAGTTCCAGGTAATCCAACACCTTCTGACCTTCTAGAATCCGTAATGCACACACATAGAGACAGGCAAAGCACCTGTATACATTAAAAATAAAAACAAATTTAAGAAGACAATTTAGAAAAACATGACAATACAATCTCTTTTAAATTAGAGACCTAACTATGTGGATGAAAATAATATTAAACTTATTTTTACATTTAAGATACACCAAAGAATATACTTTCTGGAGAAAACATTATGTTTTAATTCCTAAAGCTACAGTCACTAAAATGATAGATATTTTAGGCATGAAGGCTGTTGTATAGAATTCGATCAGTACTAAAGGGATTAGGTCTATCTCACAGCATATTAAAAAGTATAATAATTGTAACACATCTATAACATGAGCTATGTAGACATCATAGTTGTATAATGAGATCATAATGATTAATAATGATAACACTTAATGTATAAATTTAAGAAGGCCGTACATCAATTCACACTATGGCATTTTTATTAAAAGAGATACAAAAATAATTGTTGAAAGTACAAGATGAGTTTAATTTGCTAAAATAATGACATGAATTATTTCCTTATGCATATGTGCAAAAGGCTTGCACATACATCTTATTGTTTCAATGTTGCTTCATGCCTTTGACAGATATACTGGGTGAAAGGTATATTGGATTAAGTCGCCTGTCTTCATAACTTTTATTTGCGAATATACCAAAAACTATATTATTCTTTAAATTAAGTTTGATAATTAATAGTTAATCACAGACTCATCAATTAACAGTTGAATTACTAGTTCTGAACATTCTAAATTTCCAAAGATTAAAAAAAACAAGAATATTTATTAATTTGAAGTAAGAGTTCAAAATAATACAAATTACTTTAAAATGACATATACATCATAAAATATTTGGTTTCAAGTAACAAAACTCCAATGAAGGTGAATTATTATTTGTTAATTTATACAGGGCCTATGTGATAAGCTTTTGAATATGTCACTCAGGATAGCAGGTAGAGGAAATATCATTTCTTAGATAGCTGAATTGCCATATTCATTATTTTTTATTATTTTTGCCAATTTGACTATCTAGACTCTCTACCCAGTGAAATGAATACAAGTCAGGCTATTTCTTGGTAATATCAAATGGGGTTCTACTCATTGGTGAATTTGTTCATGGATTCTACAACTTCTCTGAACTTTTGTTAGAACTGCATCAAATTCTGTACCTTTCCTTCACTGTGGTATTCTTAATTCATTTAATTCATCCTAAAGTGTCAGCACTGCATGGTGATTTGTAGTCACTACCAAGAACCTCTCAAGTTTTCCTCCCAAGAGAAAATAAATAAAACATATTTCTTAAATAGAATAAAAAATAAATATCATGTCATCATTTGACTAGATACAAAAGAAAGGCATTTGATAATATTTAATATCCATTCAAGATACAAACTCCAGTGTCTCTATGACAACGTTGATCCAACATTGGCACCTGCTTCTTCTTGGGTCTGGGCCACTGAAGACCAATAGCATTTACCTTCTCAGAGGCAATGGCAAATGTAGAACCCAGACCAGGGTTTATGCAATCCCAAAAGAAGCAAAATCTCCAGGGAAGGTGGCTGATTCAGGGTGTGCACTAGGAAAAGGAAAGGTAAATTATAGCAAATCTGGGCAAATGTACAAGGATTTGCCATTAACTAAGAAGAGCGTCTCAGAGTCCTTTGAAAGGACTCCACTGGCCAACCATGGGCAAGTTCATTACAAACAAATGAACAACAATAGTTTATAGCACAATGAATAATAAAGTCATTTATAGTCTATAAGTTATAATAAAAATCTGAATTGGAAAATATTATATAATGAGATTAGTTAAGTAATTAGTTTCCAAATAAACAAAAGCCAAGGAAAGAAGAATGAGAGTTTGTGCCTCAAAACATAAAGAGTCCAAGTCTAGGAAGACATCCAAATTGACCTTTAGTTTCTTTTTTGTTGTTGTTGTTTTCTGTTTTTTGTTTTTTTCAAGACAGGGTTTCTCTGTGTAGTTTTGCGCCTTTCCTGAAACTCGCTTTGGAGACCAGGCTGACCTCAAACTCACAGAGATCTGCCTGCCTCTGCCTCCCGAGTGCTGGGATTAAAGGCGTGCTCCACCACCGCCCGGCGACCTTTAGTTTCTACACACACAAATATATGCTCATGTATTGCCACACACACATAAATGAACACCTATATAAACCACACATCTATAAATTATGCAAAAGTTAGAGAAAGAATATACCTTAATATAAGAAAGGCTGTATATGACAACTCCATGACCAATATTATAATGAAAGAAGAATTTTTTCTCTCATTAAATGAGTAGGAATAGTTTTTCTTAAATGTTTCTATCAGAATGAATGAAAAGCAAAGTATATCAATAGTAAAATTAATAAACTGAGTAAGTACAGCATAGACACAGCTGTTCTCATTTAAACTTGCATTCATTCTTTTAAATGTACTACATGTTTTTCCTTGCTTCTGCTTGGTGGGAAGCTATATTTTCTTTAGTTAAAACATTAGATCAAATGACATTTCAAACAATCTTTGCTTGAGAATTTAAAATCATGTGCTGTTTTTTGTTGTTGTTACAAAAAGGGATGCTGTCGTTCATGTTCACCTTGGCAATATTATACAGATTCAATCTTAAAGGAAGGTAAATACGTGTATACACTGTTTATGTGTATCCACTTGTATATGGGGGTGTGAGTTTTCTTTAGTGTGTGAATGAAATACTCCATCTTACTTTTTTTGGACAGGGTCTCTAACTGAATTTAGAGTTCTCTAATTGATAGGCTATGTGGGTAGTGAGTCTCTGGAATTTCCCAGGCCCTACCTCCAACCTCTAAGGATTATAGGCACATATTGACGTGTCTAGTTCTTATGTAGGTACTGGGAATCCAAATTCAGTTTTTTATACTTGTCGGTCAAGTCTTTTTACTCATGTATACTTAGCCAGTTTTCCTAATTGTTTATTAGTATATCTATAATATATCTTAAGTTGAAATGCTTGTTCTTGAATGAAAGGGTAGTAGCTACATTTTTGCTAGACTTGTGCTTATCATAAAACCAGAATAATCTATGCAGATATTTGCTGTAGAGTAAAACTATGAAATGAAGACTGAATTAGGTTAATGACTGGTAATTTACAAGATTATTTCCATTCATTCATATGTCACAGTACTTTGTTTAGTTTTGTTTTGTTCTGTGGTTCTGAAACTATAACTCAAAGCTTCATATGTACTAGGTAAAGGCTCTTGGCATCATCTGCAACCCTTGGGTTTTTGAGACAGGGCCTTATTATATAGCCCTAGTTGGCCAGAAACTGATGAAACTCCTGTCTCTTCCTCCTGAGCACTGGGATTTTAGATGTGTTGATCACCACACTCACCTTTGTAGTGTTTTTTTAACTTTTTAAATTAAATTTTAATTTAATATTTTAAATGAAAATACAATAGTTATGTCATTTCTCCCATTTTTATCCTACTCTCAAAGCCTTCCCACTTGCCTTCTCAAATTCATGGCCTCTGGACTTTTCCTAAAATTATTGTTGCACACACACACACACACACACACACACACACACACACGCACACATACACACACACATTCCTAAATATACAACCTACTCAGTCCATATAATGTTACTTGTATTCATATCATCTTAAAACACAAGTTTTGAAAAATTATTGTCATCTTGTATTAAAGATTATGGATATTGATAATATCAAGGAGCTGATACAGTTGGGTAATTTCAAAGCAAGTAACAAGTAGATAGATGAGTGCCGTGGTTGCTTAGGAGCGTGACTGTTTTCCATGTAGATTAATGGAACAACAAAGACAAGAAAGAAGTGATGATTTCAACCAGTGGGGCTTGTAACATAGGTCAGGAGATCTCAAGTCCAGATGGGAGCTTTTAAAAAAAAAGTAGATCTAGAAATTATATATATATATATATATATATATATATATATATATATATATATAATTTTCTATTATGTCAGCATCTTATCTAAGAAAGATACATATATTATATATTAACTTGAATATAATAATAATAACTATAAATACTATAGTTAATTCCTACTTGTAGATAAAAGTAGCTTTAGTACCAGTGCCATCTTTTTGGCCCTTAAAATAATTTTTAATCAAGGGGAAGAAAGAAGACATATGAACAAAAGGGAATAGATTAGCTTGATTTTAAGAGTCTAATTAAGAGATGAGAGCAATCAGTACAACCTTCTGTATTATTTTGTGAATATATTAGCTCATTATACATTCATTTACTTAATAAACAGTGTAGGTATCTGTTAAGTACTATGTTAATAAAGGTGAGTAGGATTTTTTAATATTAAGATATCTTCATATAATTATAAAACAATGAGATAAGTGGTTAAATATAAATTAGTTAATAAAATATTGTGAATAACTGTGGGATGACTATTTCTAATAGTCAATTGAAGTACTTGTATATAAGTGTTTTGTCAAAGGAATCTGAAGTCTACACAGCAAGAGAGTGCAGAGTTCAAACGGAAAATAATTCTCATCAACCAGCATATATCAATTGTCCATTGTACTTATTATTTTTGTCCTTATATCAAAACCAAAATGATCTAGTTTCTATAACCTGAAGCAGAAACAAGCTATTTAAGAGCACATTGGTATCTATTTAAAACTACTGCTTAGTGACTTGCAATCATACAACATTGTGGTAGTGGTATTAAAGAATCATTCATAAGGAGAGGTTTAAAATGATAGGAAAAAAACTTTTATTTTACAAAGGCAGACTAGGTAATTTGTATGAACTCTCCTGTTGAGAACAGCCAGAAATACAAATGAAAGAAAAATCTATGTTCTTGAACGGCTTAATAAACTTAGGGAGAAGATTCAGAAGAATACAGTCTCAGAATTTTTCAGTTCTTACCCAATTTCATGTTCTCTAATAAAAGAGGTAGTTCCAAGGATCTGAACAGTATATTGATACTCACAATAAATTTGACTGTATATTTGCCTATATGTTAGAGTATCTGAAAGACAACCACACACAAAAAGCCCCCACATTATATTTGGGTCTAAGGGGGCAGAGAGATCCATATGATGTCCCTTTGAAGAATTAAAGTTTGAAATAATCTCAAAGGGGATAATTAAAAAGCAATAATGTTCTTTCTTTTAGATACAATTTTAAACACCATGCAAATATTTTGTCAGGGACAATACTAGTATCCACATCTTCAAAAAGTCATAGTACTTATATATATATATATATATATATATATATATATATATATATATATATATATCAGTATTGACTATGACTATCAATGAAAAATATACCCCAAGTAGGCAAAATTTTAAGTGAGAAAGCAACAGACAATAAACATAATCCAAACTAACAAAAAAAAGAGAATTATTAGAAAAAATCCTGAAGGTAATTATGCTGGATATGTCTATTGAATTGGAAGACACAATTAATTTAAACATGAAGTTTGACATTACAATCAAGATTCAAACTGCTGGGGTATCTGTGGTTGGTATGTAAAATTAGAAAATTTCTTAATAATGAAAAAAGAAAAAAAACAAGATACAAATTACTATAAAGCAAAATAACTGGGTTAAAATATGAGTTCATTAGATTAAGAATAATCAACAGGGTAAGTGAAATAGAAGATGCAACAGAATAATTCCCACAGAAAAGGAGAGTCAAGAAGATTTGAGAAACGTTGAACACACACCACATTCCTCTAATTATAAAGAAGAAATTCTAAATAGAAATGGAGAAAGGAGGAAAAATCAAGAGAAAAATAAATCTTTGGACAATTATGTGAAAGAGTACATCTTTTCAATTTTAAAATACAGGGTTAAAAAGAGCCATGGTATACATAATTGTTGCAAGAGTAGGTAATTGGAGTTAAAATGTTCTAAGTCATTACTTGTTGTATACAAGAAGAGATTCTGTCTATGTTGGCCTTTGATAATCTTAAAAAACTTATCTTACTATCTATGTTAATTCCTAAATGAATATTGCTGTTCTTTTCTCTTTTATATTTTCTACTTTCTAGGCTTAGCTGTTCTTAAATATCCTGATCATTTTGAAAGTACGTTTTGAAAGTCTCAAATAGTTGTTTTCCATTTAACACAATTTGAATCTTTCTTTAGTGACATAATTCAGCTGCTGCTTTTGATTCCAAGTCCCTGTAGGCCCATGTTGCCCCCTTCCCCACTAATTAAAGACTTCAGCGTGCATAAAATAACTCAAATTTTTATGTTATTTACCACAGTTATAACTAAGACATAATTAAATATAAATTTTAAATAAACTTACAATGCTATCATGAAAATTATAACCAAATAAAAAGCACTGGGGTGCTGTGAATAAGAGTGTAACATTTCTTAAAGTATATGTTTTCAAGGAGAAAATTCACAAGAAAGACCAAAATTTTCTTAATTTTAGCATGTGCAATAGCACAATATCAGAATATGTAGAGCTGTTGAGAGTGTTGCTCAGTGATACAGAGTGGCTACACAACATATGCAAGTTTTGGGGTTTTTACCTCCAACATCACTAAAAACAACAAACATATAATATAACGTACTCTAGTACATGCAGACACAAAGCAGATGCCTAATATATTAATAGAACAATAAAAATTAACTAATATTCATATGCATATGTATATACACACATATATATGGTATTATAGGTATCCATGCCTACATGAAGAAATTAGTGAATGAATATTAGTGTATGCAGTGATCCATACAGCATCTTGACATTGCCCACATAAAAACAGAGCCATGCACTAATCCTTAACATTCATTTGTACCACTAATATCTTATCTTTTTTTCCATAAAATTGTCTCCCACTGAACAGGAGTCTGTTCTCACCTCCTGTGGACACTTGATATTCAACAAAGATTTTGCATGCATAGAGATAATGTGTGTGACTCCAATAATGTTGTGTATTCTTCTCCACAACACTTCAACTGCCCAGGTAGTTTGCTGACACAGATTTTTTCAGAGGTATCCTGGCTGGCACCATTACCTCTGTGCCTCCTTTTCTATTCAGAGCCTATAGGTATTGCTCCAATTTTGCTAGTTATCTTTTACCATTCATATTTGTTTTAAGTTAAATTTGAAATTCCCCAGGTTCATCCTCTTAGAATAGGTAGCTCTCTATTGTGTGGTCCTTAATGAATACTATTCCTACTGCCATTTTTAATAAGCCTTTGTTCAAACCCGAGGCTAGCTGTGGACAGCTAATAAGAACAGGATCTACTTTTGTTGAAATTCTGTTAGACTGACCTTTTCCTACAGAGCAAAGATAAGTTTATCTATTTTTAGTTCATTGGTATTCTTACAGAGGATAGATTGTGAGATGAAAGTTGGCAACTCTCCTTGATGAGGGTGAGGGTTTGTATACTTAGCATCAACCCTCTCCAAAGGGGTTGTCATGTACTCAGTTAGCAGAGGAAGTTGGGTAAAGTATGTCTATTTGGGTCAGGTTAAAATCACAAACTCTGACTTGTATCCTTCTCTGGCCACTCCAGATCTCTATTTACAGATACAGCTTTGAAGCAAAGACTCTTCCTGTAATTTTCTTTGCTTAATTCATTTTAATTGTAAATTTATACAAATTTACTTATAAAACATAGAGTCTTATACTTTCCTCTGAATCATGAATTTCCTTGCCATCTATAAATGTTTTAAAATACTCCAAAAAGAAACAGCTTTGTGTTATAATATCTAACTCTACAAAATATAAAATTAATTTTTTTCTCCTTTATAGTCTCTCCATTTATAAAATAGATGCACCTATTTTATTCTGTTTAGTTCCTAACAATTTTTTTTTGAAGCACCTGCTTTAAACCCCAACCCTTAGGGAACAAGAACTAAATAAAGTGTCTGGGATTATTGCAAACTTTTTTTCTTCTGTTCAAACAACTATTAAACACATATCTACTCAGAGAGTAAGAGGCAGAGAAATATGAAAAAAAAAAACACACAAAGGCATTTTAGGATTCTTGGACTGATAGCTCGAAAAACGGAGACAATTTATGAGGAACTCATCTGTTATTTAGATGAGAAAAAGCTCATGGTTCATAACCATTCACATAAATAATAAAATTGTCATGATTATTGCTGTATGCCTAAGAAAAAGCTCTTCTAAGACAGGTCATAAGGAATCATCACATATGTTTTCTTTTTCTGGGCTGTGGTCTCTCTCTCTCTCTCTCTCTCTCTCTCTCTCTCTCTCTCTCTCTCTCTCTCTGTTCCATGCCTCCTTTCCATCTCTACCTCCCTCCCTCCTTTCCCATTTGGTCTTTTTCCTTCTTCCTGCCTCTCTTTATTCCCTTTCTCACATTCTGTATCTTGCTATTCGCTCATCTTCCTTCTAATCTTTAATTGAATTGTTTCAAAGTGAAAATCTGCATATTTTTTTAAAAATCTCATGCATAACAACACAAACAAAATAATTATCTCAATAAGAAATAGAAAGCATTACACAGTAGATATAATAAAGTGGTCATCCTCCTTCATCTGTAAAGAATGAATGGATAAAACAGGCATTTTTAACCCCTTTCCTGCTATTAGCTACCTGTGTTCATGAAAATTATCCTGCATTTAATCTCTCACCAAAATTCCATATGTTGTCTTTTCCAGATTTTTTAAATAAACAATGGAGCAGTGCAATGGAAGTTTTTTTTGTCAGTCATTGGTCATTATTTCCTCAAAATTACAAAAATCATGGATTGAATATAATGGGAGAAACTTTACAGAAAGAAATGCTTTGACACCATTCTTAACCAACATCTTGTTTGTAGGAAGCAAAATATTAATATGCATTTTTTAAAACCACAACATATTTGCCAATCTTCTCCCCCTCAAACTTGACATTTCAATAATGAGTACTGTTAAAAATATGCTGAGAAGAGGAGAAACAGAAAAGTGAAAAATGTGATTTGAGTAGCTGTCATTCAATAGTAATTTAAATGTGGACATTATCTATGAAACACCACAGGCTCTCATTTGGAGGTCTGAATGAGTTTTCCAATACTGCACTAAGTGGCAACATGATAACATTATGCTATATTTAAGGATTCATTTATGTCAGTATTTCCTGCCTTGATCCAGGATATCATTTTAAAATATGATATGTTGGGTACATACTCCACCGAATCACATTACCCAAGGAAGAAATTAGAACTACATCCCATTATTGATAAAGCAGCTTCAAAGTATAGCATGAATTTGAAAACTAAAATTTAAAGAGTAGATTCTAATTTTTCCTTTGTGGAGATGATTTAGGATAATATAAATGAAAAAGTCATACTTTTTTTTAAAAAAAAAGCAGGATAAATAAAAATAAAAGTTTGTTGTAAATTATCTGTCAATGAATATTCTAAAAAGTTCCACATGAAGAAATGACAGCTAGCCACAATAGGGACCTGGCAACTTCTGAAGGGGAAGAGTGGAAGAGAGGGCTTATAAAGTTCCTGAGTCTTATAGTACATGTAAGAACTGCCATCACCAAACTCAACTAGAATTTGTCAGAAGGTTGCTATATTGAAGTGGCAATGTTGCTCATCAGTGTTGCTCTTTTACTCCAGAGCCTGCTGCTTCCATTATTGATAGCCTACTGCATTCAAGGTCATGAACATTTTAGCTCAAACGTGCTTATCATTTTAAGGGCTTTTTCTCATACAGGATTCCTTTGTTAATCCACTACTGTTCATCTGCAACTCATTCCACGTTCTTTTCAAATCCAGGATTGTTTCATTATTTTATCTTAGCAGTGGCACAGAGACATCAACTCTATTATCCCTTCATCAAGTTATGGTAAAACCATTGATTATTCCTGTGTATGTTATTTCAAAAGTCTGCCACAACAGAACAAACCATGCATGGTGGTTTAAAACACAAATGATTTTGTCTAAGTGTTCCTGGCAGTGGTAGTCCAAAAGCAACTCATTCCCAGTGCTCTGTTCTCTGAAACATCCTTCACAGTACGTGGAGCTTTGCAATAATCTTTGTTGTTCCCAGATGCACTGAGGCATCCATTTAATCTTTGCTATTCACAGGGTGTTTTCAGTACATCTTGGTCATCAGCCACTATTCTTTATATCTCATAAGAACACCTATCCTAATGAGGTCATACTAATTTACTACATCTTCAAAGCCCCTATTTCCAGATAAGATTGCATTCACAGGTGAGTGTCTTGGATTAAGACTTCAATATATGTTCTTGAAAATACAATTCAACCCATAACAGAAGGCTGCCAGTACCTAACCTGCCCTAGGTGCCCTCTTTCTGAACTCACAAACCCCAGTTCACACAAGATAGGTGAAGTACTGTACTCATCCTTTCTCCTCATTGGGGGTCAAGGAGGACACATTGTTGCCATAAACTTTTTTCCACATGAATTAAGGTCTGGCCATGTGATTTGAGTGAGCCAATAACGTTTAGCACATGTGCTAGAGGGAAAAAAAAAACACACTTACTTGATATCCTTGTTTCTTAGAATTCTGATGTATACCATGAGTGCACTTCCCTGGGACTTAGTCAAGGAGTAATGAGAAATACATCTTTATTCAATGAGTAACCTGTAACAAGGTCAGAAAACTCATGGGTGAGGAAAGTGGTGTCCCTTAGCCCCACAAAACTCAGAGAACTAGGTAATCAAATGCTCTGCTCACTCAAGGTAAATACCCACTTTTCCCTTGGCTTGGAAATTGCACTACTTGATTTTGAAAGATTTGTGTAATTTTGCATGGTTTAATTTATTAAGAGAAATGTATATATTTATGTGCCATGTATAAGAAAAATGATACTTCTAATATTATTTCACATCTCATAACAAACTAGTCATACATTCTATTCAAATTAACTCCTGGAACAATGCAAGCAGAAGATTCTAAATACAGGGACGTATGTGAAATAAACAGACTGGCCTCTTCCAGGTAAGGTGACTTCCAGGTAAGTTAACCATGTAAAAACCAATATCTTTGATAAAGAAATAAATTGATATTTTAATAATTGTACTGAAATAAAGATGAGTCAGATTTTCCAAATGCACTAGCATTTGTTTCTGTCATCGTTGTATTTATAAGAAAATGATTATGCCTAATTGCTTTGCTTTGTTTTGTTTTGATCACTATTTATTTAGCTGCTTAATATTTCTCACACAAATGTTGGTCACAGTTTTTATACTAAGGATATTAAGGATTTATAATGATCCAAAGCAAAAAAAAGTCAAGATTTTAATACAGACTGAGTTAATTTAGAGATGTTAATTCATACAGAGGAAGACACATGAAGATAACTTCTGAAGGAGAACAGTCTATATGGGGAGGTAGTTCGTTTTTTATTGACATTTCCTATTTGTAGCATTAGGTAGATTTACTTTTTACATTGGTTAGAAGGACAGCAAATTCAACCACATACCTATTAGCCTTAAAATCCAAATTATTTGCAAAGCATTCAATGCTAATTTTTAGAATGGAAACATGATCAAGCTAGTCATTTTGTTTTCCCATTTAGTTCATAATTTCCAAAATGCAGTTAGCATGATTTATGGATGTCTATGAATTTTTTAAAATATAAAGAATTATAAGCATTTTTACTGAAACTCTAAGGTATTTGTTTTCTTAATATATTGTCATTGCTAGGGCAATGGAAGAGAAAATCCGGCTATAGTTAGAGGAATCTTATCAAATATCACAACACTAACACAAAATAAGACTAGTATCTAATCGTTTATTTTTTCTAATTATTTTTAATGTAATGTCCTTAGAAAGAAAGAGAATTGTAAATTTTAATGAAGAAGCAATATATGTGCTGGTTTTTATTGTCTAACTATAAATGCACACTTTAATTTTCTGCATAATGACATGAGGTGCTCATAAGCATTTCTACTCTGCAACAAAGTCCAGTGGTTGTCTCTTGCAGAAACACTTGATGGAAATCCCTGTGCTTCTGTGGCTCTTTGAACCAGAGCAAGAACGTTGTTTTTTCAAGAAATACTGCTGTTCCTTCACAGAATGACTGACATAAACTATTGTTATTCAGACTTGAGATGTTGCCAAAGATTTCCTGGAAATTGAAAAAAAGTCAGATTGCTGTGTTAAAAACAGCTAGTGACATATATGTTGTCATGATTTTAAGCAAAAAAAAAATTGAATCTTATAAAATGTACACACAGGAGCACAATAATAAATCAATAACTAAAGAATTTTCTGATAAAGATCAGGAGAATGGTAATGTAGGTAATATTTGGCCTACATGCTGACATGTACCAACACTTGGAAAACACAATCCTCGTAAAATTGAAGCTATATGCAAGATTAGTAAAATACTATAGAAAAACAGTTTCCTGAAAGTTCATTAATAATGTTTAGTATTTCATGTAGCAACTGACATTGACGAATCATTAATTATTGTATTTTAGATAGAATTTTAAAAAAAACCCAAAACTTCTCAAAAAGATTTTTCAGCAATCTTCCCTTTTACAAATGTACATGTTAAAGTCATTTTTTTCTGTTCCTCAATGAAAATAATACATGATCTCAGTTTAAATCAATAAACAGATTTAAAATAACCCTGGTTTTCTTACCGAGAAATACTAATTAAAAAAATGGCTGTCTACTGAGCAGCTTCAAACTACAAATATTCATGTCTATCTGTTCTGGAGTCTGGGAAGTCTATGTTTAAGGTGGGCTTGTTCCTCCCAGATGTTCTTACAGCTGTGTTCTCACGGGCTGTGGGAAGGACGGTTTCTCTAGCACTTCTTTAGCAATGCAGTGAGCTCCATGTGGTCTCATCCCGGAGCCGTCCGTTTAGTACCACACTGGGGATTGGATTTCAGTGTGAAAACTGTGAGGAGGCACGTTCGGATTACAGTACCATAAATCATTTACTGTGCCAGGCATAGAAGAAATTTACAAACATGTTTTAGGAACCATTTTATCATTTGTTAAAAAACAGAATGTTACTTATGTTATTAAGAACGTTTTCATTTTAAACAAATGAATACTTTAAATTTTGTGTTAATTTTCAATGTGATTAAAATTAGTAGATATAATTCATATGAATAAATACTTTAGTGGATAATAATTTTTAATACGCTAGAGCAGTCTTAACTTTTCAATGACTGTTAAAGTCAATTCAGTGTGGACTTCTCTGGACATACCCTTTCTTCTTTATTCCTTCCCTCCTTTTTATTTTGTTACCAAAGGCACAATGGAAAAAAAATCCTATTTGCTTCCTGCAGCACATAATCTCAATTCTAGTCCACTCCTATTTAATTTTTAGTTTTAGAAAAGTCTTAATAAAACCTCTACCCTAAAGTTATCTTCTTGAAGCCCTGCATTGATAGTAGGAAAATCAATTTGTTGAGGTTTATGTAAAGTATAGGCCGTAGCAGGGTGGGTGGTGATGTGATTATAGCGGTCCTGTTGTGTCGTTTCCATGAAGAATGATGTGAAATGAGGGGAATTACACTGAGGATTTTGTCTCGGGATGAGATTATCCACTCATTTCCATCTCCTTATCTGTTGCGAGTGGCTTTCAAATAGCTAGAGCAACGGGCTGCACAGCTAATGGAGTTCCTCAGAAGGAGCAGGAATTGATTTTGACATACATTAGCAGAAATAGTCACTATGTTTTCTTGAAATCAAACTTACCTTTTGCCCTCTTTGGTGGCAGTGACTTAACTTTTGGGGTTTTATTGTTTTCTTTTAGCATTGGTGAGTTGAGTGCTTTTGAATTAATTTCTTTTTGTTTCAAAGTGACATCATTGTGAATATTTATGTGGATCCAGTGAGTTTTAAAGTGATTCCCAGTTCCTTTGTGTTGTGATAGAAATTTTAAGGGTTTCACTGAGGAATTTACCATTCCCCAGTGGCATATTAAAAGGCCAAATTTCAGGGGAAACAAGTGTTAGTTTCCTAACAATAAGCATATTGTATCCAATGTAGTCCTCACATTGTACTTCAGTGTATTTTATTTTATTAATTATTTAAAGGGAAATGAGATGGTTTATTCGAGAGCCAAATTTGTGTGACTGTGACCCAGGAATATGGATTCAGGTATCCCCAAATCTGGTAACAGTTTCATGAAAGTATTTGCTGTTGTTACTTTGTTTATTTCTTTTACTGAAAGTAGATTTTTTCCATAAAACATATTCTGATTACAGTTTTACTTCAGCATATTGTCAATACAAAAGACAAACATTTTATATAAACAAATTAATGAGACTAACATGAAAATACATTTGACAACTTTAAAACTATGATATTCTGATGCAGAAAACCCAAGCACAAAATTCTTTTACAGGCCAATAAGCGTATCCTTGAACATGTAGAAAGACTAAAAATGGCTGAAAATGTTTATAATGGAAAAATTTTGATGCATGGGACAAGAGATAACTGAGGATTAAAGAGATTAAATCAATCTGATCAGAATGGTTTTTTTTTTATGAAGAGATTTTTCTATTAATTTTACATATCAACCTCAGATTCCCCTCTCCTCTCTTCTCCCACCCCCAGCCTTCTCCCCCAACCTACCCCCCTTTCCCACCTCCTCCAAGGCAAGGTCTCCCATGGGTAGTCAGCAGAGCCTGGTACATTCAGCTGAGGCGGGTCTAAGACCTTCCTCCTTGTGTTAAGGCTGTGCAAAGTGTCTCACCATAGGCACTAGGTTCCAAAAACCCAGCTCATTCATTAGGGACAGGTCCCGGTCCCACTGCCTGGGGGCCCCCTAAACAGTTCAAGCTAAACAACTGTCTCACTTATCCAGAGGGCCTAGTCTAGTACCATGGGAGCTCCTCAGTTACTGGTCCACAGTTAATGTGTTTCCACTAGTTTGGCTAGTTGTCTCTGTACTTTTTCCAATCATGGTCTCGATATCTCCTGCTCATAGAATCCCTCCTCTCTCTTGTTGATTGGACTCCTGGAGCTCCACCTGGGACCCAGCCGTGGATCTCTGCATCTGCTTCCATCAGTCACTGGATGAGGGTTCTACTGTACAATTGAAAAAAGAAAGCATCTTCAACAAATGATGCTGGCATAACTGGGTGTGAACCTGTAGAAGATTGCAAATAGATCCATATCTGTCACCATGCACAAAACTTAAGTCCAAGTGGATCAAAGACCTCAACATAAATCCAGTTACTCTGAACCTGCTAGAAGAGAAGGTAGGAAGTAGTCTTGAATGCATTGGCACCAGAAATCACTTCCTAAATATAACACCAGTAGCACAGACACAGAGAGAAACAATTAATAAAGGGTAAAGGACACAGTCAATAAGACAAAACAACAGCCTACAGAATGGGAAAAGATCTTCACCAACTCCACATCTGACAGAGGGCTGCTCTCCAGAATATATAAAGAACTCAAGAAACTAGACCTCACAATACCTAACTGTCCAATTTAAAAATGGGCTATAGAGCTAAACAGAGAATTCTCAACAG
>CABHPP010000973.1:55599-68278 GCA_902168425.1 Peromyscus attwateri
TCAACAGAAGAAGCTCAAATGGCTGAAAGACATTTAAGGAATTGCTCAACATCCTTAGTCATCGGGGAAATGCAAAATCAAAACAACTCTGAGATACAATCTTACACCCATCAGAATGGCTAAGATCAAAAACACTAATGACAGTCTATGTTGGAGAGGATGTGAAGCAAGGGGAACACTCTTACACTTTTGATGGGAATGCAAACTTGTACAGCCACGTTGGAAATCAGTATGGTGGTTTCTCAGAAAATTGGGAATAAATCTTCATTAAGACCCAGCTATACCACTCTTGGGCATATACCCAAGCAATGTTCAATCATACCACAAGGACACATGCTCAACTAAGTTCATAGCAGCATTATTTGTAATAACCAGAACCTGGAAACAACCTAAATGACCCTCAAGTGAAGAATGGATAAATAAAATGTGGTACATATATACAATGGAATACTACTCAGCAGAGAAAAACAATGGCATCATGAGGTTTGCAGGCTGGATGGAACTAGAAAATATCATCCTGAGTGAGGTAACCGAGACTAAGAAAGACAAACATGGTATGTACTTACTCATAAGTGAATAGTAGATGTAAAGCAAAGGATAACAGACTGCAACCCACAACTCCAGGGAGGCTAGCTGGTAAGGAGGACCTTAGGAAAGACACAGGGATCACCCAGTGATGGAGAAATGGATGAGATCTACATGAGCAAACTGGGGGTGGGGGAGGTAATGGAGGGCAAAGGTCGAAGGAAAGAGAGCTTAGGGAAGCAGGAGGTTCGAGCTGGATCAGGAACAGAGTGGGAGAACAAGGAAAGAGATACGATGATAAATGAAGACATCATGAGAATAGGGAGAAGCAGAGTGCTAGGGAGGTCCCCAGGAATCCACAAAGATGACTCCACCACAGACTACTGGTAATGGTCGAGAGGGTGCCTGAGCTGACCTACTGTGATGGGATGGCTGAATACCCTAACTATCATGATCAGAAGGTTCTTAAGGAATGTTTGTTTGCTTGTCCGAAGACTCAATCCTCTAATCTGCATCAAAGATTAATATGTGTAGGTACTCTTGCCTGTGTTTATCCAGTATCTATCAGAGGTCCAGGCACACTTTATACCTCACATATATATCTGTTGCATGATAATAGGAAACCAGTTCACCTTATATATGTAGTCAATTATGTAAAAATACTTCACCTGATACCAATACTCTACAATTTCATAAAAAAGAATGGAGTTGTCTGCTATGTGTGCCACTTTCCACCTATAACCACGGCTCTCAGAAGAGAGAGGCATGAGAATGAATTGCAATGACTTCAAGGCAGTGTAGATGACATAAATGAGTTCCAGGTCAGCCTGGACAACAGTGTGGGACCCTGTCTCAAAACAATAGCAATAAAAATACAATGCAATAAAATAAAATAAAGTAAAATTCATTGTCTCCTTCCTAAGCTTTCATGGTGCAAATACCTTGAATGTATGTAATTTTTTTCTTTTTCAAAGTTCTGTTATTTGGCTCCAAATTAAATTAAATTCATTTAAGGTCTGGAAATTGAGCAGGGGACTTTGCTTCCTTCCTCAAACATCAGGTTATTCAAGCAGTAAAAAGTTAATATCATAGCAAAAGGAGGACATATCTTTACGACACCAGCATGTGGTAGGATACAGTTAAATAATGTGTGCCAGGGACTTAAAGAATTAAATATCCACAGCTCCAGATGTACAATAAATTTACTTAGAGAAAAGGGGGTATATTTTTCTCTGAAGTCTTTGAAATTCTGTCTTTTAAATCCCCTGTGGGATTTTGCCTATTGAAATGGTAAAGGAGATATACCCTGCCCAAAAGAAAAATGGAGGAGCTGTAGTTTTCACCTACAACTTGGGAGGCCCTAGGAACTTTAATGAATGAAGGTCATGGCAGCATAGGATATTGTTTGCTGTGAGCCTCTCACATTTGCAAGTTCAGATACGGGTGAGGACTGATGTAATAGCAGAGTTGCAGATGTGCTGTGCTGTTGTTGTTGTTGTTTTTACTCTTTTGGGGGGACTGCCACCCAGCTCCTAAATAAATCACACATGGAGGCTTATTCTTACTTATAAATGCTCAGCCTTAGGTTGGCTTGTTCCTAGCCAGGTTTCTTAATTTAAAATTATCCTATCTTTGGCCTCATGGCTTTTATCTTTGTCTATTCCTATATACCTTTTCTTTCCTTCTTATTCCATGTCTAGACATGTAGCTGGGTAGCTGGGTCCTCCACCTTCTCTGGCTACATCCTTCTATCTCTTCTCTCAGATTTCTCCTTCTTTTACTTCTCTCTCCCTGCCAGCCCCATCTATCCTTTCTTCTGCCTTGGTATTGATCGTCCAGTTCTTTATTAGAAAATCAGGTGCTTTAGATGGGCAAAGTAATACAGCTTCACAAAGGTAAATGAATGCAACATAAACAAAAGTAACATACCTTACAATAGTATTCCCCAACAATATTCAATACACAAACACTCATACAAGATCACATTGGGCAACAAACTATGACGCTGTGCTTCTATAGTTTTACTTCTAGCCATAAAGTTAAAAAAAAAAAAAAAACCACAGTGATCTCATCAGTGAGATTGGGAATTTACAGCAACATTATCAGGTCACACATACAAAAGGAACTTGTTCCCTACATGGGCCTGTGAATGCAATTTCAGTATAGAATTTACACAACAATGGTAAGTCAGAAAGAAACTATTGAGTTTCTATAGACAAGTACTATTGAGGTCTATAGACAAGAAAGTGTTGATGTGAAAAACCTGTGATATTCAGAAACATTAGTTACTCGTAGGGAAAATAAACATTAAAATGCAAAACTCAGAATTTACTTTCCAGTAATGCCATGGTGCACACCTGTAATCCAGCTACTGGAGAGGCTGAGCCACGAGGATCACAAATTTGAGTCTAGCCTGAGCAATTTAGTAATGTGCTATCTATAACAACAATGAAAGAAACAAGCAAAGCATAAGAATGCAGTTTAGTGGAATAGTTCTTATTTTATACAAACAAATCTAATCCACACTAAACTCTTACAATTTTGCTCACAAAAGAGGGGAAAGAAAGAATGTAGGAATGAGAGGAGATGGAAGACATCAGGAGAACACGGCCCGTGGGAACAAATAAGCAGGGCTCACATGGGCTCTCAGAGACCGAAGCAGCAAGTACAAAGAATTCATGGGTCTACATGTATGTTATGGCTGTTAGCTTGGTGGTTTTTTGTGGGACTCCTAACAGTGGGAGTGGGTGTTCCTTTGCCTCATTTGCCTGCCCTTGAGACTCTTTCCCTCATATTGGGTTGCCTTGTCCAGCCTCAGTAAGAGGGATTTCGTCTCGTCTTATTGTATCCTGTTTTGTCATGCTTGGTTGTTGTCTCTTGGATGCCTACTCTTTTCTGAAGGGAAAGAGGGGGAGTGGATCTGGGGGAGAGGTGAAGTGGAGCTAAGGGAGCTGAGAGGAGGGTAGGGAGGGGAAACTGTGGTTGGGATGTACTGTATGAGAGAAGAATCTATTGTCAATAACTAATAATAATAAAAGAAATTTTTTTTCTTCTCCAAAGGATTCTGAAGCTGTTACACTTTCACTTTTCACTTCTTGCGGGACCTACAATTTTCCTCACCTGGTTTTCTTCTGCTTGACCTGTGCAAACAGAAACACCATTTACTGCCGGTTTTCTGGGCTGTCAGTCAAATCATGCTATAACTGATGGGCACATTGAAACAAAAGTAGGTGAAAAATAATTTTGTGCTTCCTTACAATTAAAAGCTTAGAAATGAACTTAATTATAACCCAGTGGTTCTGCCTAGCAGTTTATAGTCTTAGTGAAGGGAACAGGCAAAAGCATGCTGGCCTGAGTACAACCATTTTGACTCAGACTCCATTTTACCTGTGGGGTGAAATAAAGCTCAGGTTCCCAAGCGCTAGGGAAGCTGAGAACTTTCCAATGGCTGATCAACTTCCTCCCAAATAAACATACAAATTGTCATTATGCATCTTGAGTTCTTTAGAAACATTATGGTTGTTCCTAACAACAGAAAGAACAAATGAATCTAACTGGTTGGACTAAAAGACTTGCTTGTACATCAGTTGACAATGATGAACACTCAAGGAAGCCCCTAATTTCGAAATCCTGAGTGGTGAAAAAATGTAACTGTAACTTGGCAACAAACGTTTGTGATTTTTGTGTTTATAAACCCCACTTCTGCCCCTGCTTGGGGCAGTCAGGAGAAACAAGGCTCCCAAGATCTTGTCTTGCAGCCCTGATCAAGCAGCAACCCGATTATGTGGTGAATTATTAAAGTCTTTGGAACCCATAAATGTCTCCCTCCTTCCTCATGGCACATCATGGGCTAGGTGTAACACCAGGGGAAGTGGTGGTACTGCACACTAAATTTTACTTAACTGAAACTTGGTATAAGTAAGGTAAGTTTCACTTAACCGGTTGTTTTTAAAACACATCTCAACATTTTATTTTTGAAATACTGTTCCATATAATATATATTAGCTTGGGCATCTGATATTTATACTTCGCTGCATGCTAATAAATCTAATGATGATATGCAAACAACTAATTACTATCATAAAAAGGAAAAAAAAGATTTAAAATATTGGAGCTATTACTGGACTTACTATTGTATGCATAACAAGCATGATGCTTGGACAAAGCATAAAAAAGCACTCTAGGATGATCAATATCAAACAAAAATTTTGAAAGTTTAATGTGAAAGAAGAAAGATGCATTGGATCAGATCCACATTTATACAGATTTTCCTTTGGGGATGTCTCTAAATCTGAACTGCTCAGAGTAGCTCAGAAAAAAAAAATAGCTGAATCTTACTAGGTTGATGTGCTAAGTCTCAGGATGCAGGTTAAAGTTTTCTGAATGCTGGGAAAAATGCAAAAGAAGGAAACACACTAATAAGCTCCGAAGTCTGTACACTAAGAAAACAGAATGCATGCTTGCATGAGGGGCAGTGCCTGGAACCCAGAAGAAAGCGAAAATATTTCTATCCAGGAAAAGACACTGAAATTGATACATATTAAATATTTGGTAAACATCTTAGGTCTCGCCAGGCTTCAAAGTTCTAAAACAGCATGAGTCTCAATCATAGATGGAACATATGTATCAACTTCTACCTCCTCATTCCCCTATACTATTGCCCAAGTTCAAGAAACAAAATAAAGGGTTGGGAGGAATGCAAAAGCCAGAGACAGAGGGGCTATGAACTGACTGCTACAAAATGACCCCACAGCAGCTGTGGTTACCTGCACAAAACCTGCATAATCTCAAGCCAGTTAAACATTATATCATCAATTCAAAAGGGTCCTTGATAAGTTCCCAGCCATAGAATTGGTAGGTGATAGCTGCTGGGGAAGGACTGTCACTTTTGTTTGGAGTCAGTGGCCAGAGGTAGGTTTCCCCATGCCTCATGGCCCCTGCACTCATGTACATATGGGCAGCACTAATAAGACTTAGTTGGTTAAAAACAACCAAACCAACAAATAAGGACATTATGTGAAGAAGAGATTTTTGAAGGTGTCCTAAGGGTAGCTGAAGGGAAGAGAGAAGGGTGGATATGATCTCATGATCAATATACGTTTTGTGCATGTGTAAAATTTTTAGAGAATGAATTTGAAATATGATTTTAAAACAACCTAGTGTCTTCCATTGAAATTAAGGAAAAGCAGCATCATTTGCCTAGATCTAAAGAGTTCACTCTTGTATGAACATAAAATAGCCCTGCTCAGAGAGTGGTCAGGATGGGGGATAGCTCACTGCACAGCCTTAGCACACCACAGAAGGAAGAAATTGAGGTTGGGGGAGAGGCACAATCAATCTTTGTTTTTTAAAACTTATCAGCCAATTATTAATGAATCAACCAGAACGCAAGAGCCAGGGGAAGAAGGGGGTGCCATGAAACATGTCTTCTGGGTATGAACTGGCTGTTACAGAAATGAACTCAAAGCAGCTATGATTACCTACACAAAACTTGCATAGTATCAAGCCAGTTTGACATTCTAGCATCAATTTGAAGAGTCCCTAATAAGTCCCCACATAAGACACACATCTTCAGGAGAGGATAACAGGAGATTGTAATTTTTAAGTACTTATGCAAAAATTTGGTCAATTAATAAACAGGTTAAGAAACATGACAGATCTAATAAAGTCACAGAAGAATCAGCACATAGACACAGGCTGTCAGTAACACAGGCAGGCACAACATTGATAAGCATGGACTTTAAAGAAGCTATCAAGAAATGTCAACTTAAAATTAAATTAATCCTAAGAACCAAAAGGTAGTCATTCCCCAGATAACTTGAAGATATAGAAAGAAACCAATGAAAAGACTAGGAAGGAAATGTGATATCGGAATTGAAATTTTATAAATGGATAGAATGTTCAAGAGAGAGAAAGAATGCATAATCTTCAAAGAGAACTTACATGTTATTACAAGAAGAAATAACATTGAGATTCATATGTAAACAAATACAGGTGCAGCTGTAGTTTGAATACAAAAAAATTATTATTAAAAAAAATTAGTAACAATAAGAATAGAGAGATGGTGCAGGGCGGTGGTGGCCCACGCCTTTAATCCCAGCACTCGGGAGGCAGAGGCAGGTGGATCTCTGTGAGTCCGAGGCCAGCCTGGTCTACAAAGCGAGTTCCAGGAAAGGTGCAAAACTGCACAGAGAAACCCTGTCTCGAAAAGCCAAAAAAAAAAAAAAAAGAATACAGAGATGGCTTGGTGGGTAAAGCATACGGCATGTAGGAATGAGAGCCAGAGTTCATATTTACAGGATCCCACATAAATCTGGACTCAAGATGGAAAGTCTGTGTCACCACAGGGAAACGGGAGTTAGAGACAGGAGAATCCTTGGGAGCTCATGCACAACCTAACCCCATCCAAACAGCACCAAGAGACTCTATCTCAAACAATGTGGAAGGTATGGACTGACACTTGATGTTGCCCTGTGACCAAGATACTGAAGCTGTGACAAGTGCACCCACGTTCACATACATTTACACACACACACACACACACACACACACACACACACGCACACGCACACGCACACGCGCACACACACACACACATCCACACACATCATATATACACACAAAGACAAAAATATGTTAATAATGGAGCTGGAGAGATAGTTCAGCAGTTACAATCCCTTCTTGTTCTTGCACAGGATTCAAGGATGGTTCCCCACGACTCACATGGCCATAATTCCAGCTCTAGGGATTCCAGTGACCTCTTAAGTCCTCTGTGGTCACTGTACACACATAAGGCATATACATCCATCAGCCAAGACACTTATACAGAAATACAATAGACAATATTCATTTTATGCTAATATTTAATAAATTTATTTAATATACTCCTTACAGATTCAGCTAGGCTTCTGTAAAATGAGGTGAAATAAAACAGTGAAGATAAAATTAGTACATAATTTAGGATACACATATAGTTTTTCTCTGGTTAAAAATTGTTTATTTTAAAATATTCTACCTAAAGTTTTTAGAGGCATTGCTGTCTAAGAAATCATAAGATTAAAAAAAGATATGCACCCAGGCTTGACCAGAGACTGTGCACACCACCAGAACTCCAGACCCATGCCTAGCCTAATCTTCATTAGAGAGGCTTCCTTTGGCAACTGATGGGAGCAGATGAAGAGACCCACAGACAACATTAGATGGATCTCAGAGAACTCTGCAGAAGTGAGAGTGGAGAAGACTACAGAAGCCAGAGGGGCTGAGGACACCAGGAGAACAAGACCCACAGAATTAACTAAGCAGGGCTCACAGGAGCTCACAAAGACTAAAGTGGCAATCATAGAGCTTGTATGGGTTTGTGCTACGTCCTCCGCATACATGTTGTGGTTGTTCAGCTTGGGATTTTGTACTCCTAACAGTGGGAGTGGAGGTCTCTCTGACTCTTTTGCCTGCTGCTAGGACCTTTTTCCTCCTACTGTGTTGGCTCATCCAGGCTTGATATGAGGGTTTGTGCCTAGTCTTACTGCATCTTGTTATACCATGTTCGGTTGATGTCCCTGGGAGGCCTGCTCTTTTCTGAGGGGAAATGGAGGAAGAGTGGATCTGGAGGGGATGGCTGGGAGGAGTGAAGAGATGGGAGGCAGCAGTCAGTGGGATGTATTATATGAGAGAAGAATAAATTAAAAAAAGAAAAAAAGAAAAGAGAGATGCTTTTCTGTTTACATTCAGGCATAACCGAAGTAAATTCAAGTAACATGGTTATTTCCTTGGGTCTGGTATTTCACCTACAAAATTTAGTCTACTTTACTCGAAGAAATCATCATATGATGATTATTGGACAGATGTGTTTTAATAAATATTTGAGAATAAAAGCACTGTTCAATTTTAATGGGTATGTAATTGTAATTCCCAAGTATCTTTCCTTCCTCAACTAATTGGGTAATGACATTGCTAGAATTAATCCAAGGTCATCAGCTGGCACATAGTACAGATGGTTTCACTAGTTTATGGGTAAAGAGGGGATTCAGGATTACTATTGCCTGCTGCTTTTCAAGCCCATTTTTATTCTTAAAAATCTACGTTTTCTGTGCAGCTGAACAACTAAGCCATATGTTGCACTGTGAATACATTAAAATATCTGGTGCATGTAATCATTACAGTAAAACTAGTAAGCATTAGTACTTTCCAGTATAGAGAAGAAAGATATAATAGCCTCTCTCTCTCTCTCTCTCTCTCTCTCTCTCTCTCTCTCTCTCTCTCTCTCTGTGTGTGTGTGTGTGCTTTCTTTTAACTTACTACAAGATATGGGACTAGTAAGAATTTAATCTAAAATAAGTGACTGAACTTCCTTATAGTGTGTAATTTGCTCTGATACACTTCAGAATGTCACTCATGCTACCTTAAGTAACATGCTATCTTTCAGCTAGAAGGTATGTCTTTATTTATTTTTTTATTTTTTCTATAGAAGGTATGTCTTTAACATGTATTTTCCATCCTGCTTCTGTGGTAACTCTAACAAATAAATAAATAAGATTGAGGTGTTTCTATTCTTATTTTCATAATTCTGATATGCCATTGACACAATCAACAACTTACTGACTTGAGAAGTATTTCTATGCACCATTCCAGGTCAAGCCTTCTATTGAAAATAGTAATAATATTGGCAATTTAGAGTTACAAGTATTTAGCAGTCAGTATTGTCTTTGCATATGGAATTCTTCACACAAAACTGATTTCAGAAGACTTAGGTCATCGTTTTACAAAGGCCTAAATACCTGAACCCGGAAGTCTTAACTGACTTACTCAAGGTCTTGAAATCAATGCACTAAAACTGAATGAGGATAGGGTTTGCTGCTAGCTCAGAAATTCTGGTCAATGTCCTGTTGCTTTTATTTTATTTTGTTGTTGTTTTGTTTTGCTTTGTCTTTTTAAAATAGGGTAGTAATTTTCTTTTACACAGACCAAACTACTGAAAATATACAAAAATAGAATCAGTAGATTTATATACACGGAAAGAGTTCTATTGTAAGTGTTGCTTAAGTATAGCATGGAAGCTAATAATTCCCCAGATGTTCAAGGTGAGAGGTCAAGGTGAAGAGTCAGGAGTTAAAGGATTTCGTTCCTCTCTGAGGACAGATAAGCTTGAAACCCAGGAAGAGCCAATGTTTCAATTTGAGTTTGGAAGCTGGAAAAAAACAATCAGACAGGAGGAAGACTCCTTGTACTTGGGAGGGGTGAGCCTCTGTATCCTATTCAAGTTTCAGCTAATGGATGTCTCATCTTTAGTACTTAGTCTATCACATACTGTAACAGAAACAGACAGAATAATGTTGAAACCAATATCTGCATATATGATAGCAAAAAAGCCAAATCAAACTATTATATTTTCTAATATAATTATGTACTTCCTTATGCCACCTTTATATCATTTTTAAAGTCTCATAAATCACTTTGTAAATAAATAGGATAAATCATTAAGCAAACAAAAGCAACACACACATGCACACACATACAATCAAGTAAAGTAAAGCATGGAACATAAACATGACACATAACAGCAAACTCCAAACAGCATTTGAACACTATCATCCCAATAGCCAAACCTTTGTCTTCCAAGGGGGATTCATGTTAAGACTTTATTGAAGAGATAAGGTGACCTAAAGTAGACTTTGAAAATAGGTTATGACCACTTAACTTAAATGGACATGAATAACCAGATTTCCCTCCAAGCCTCAGAGAAGTCTGAATAAAAGAATTAAAAGAGGACAAATAGTTACTAAGTGGCTTGTAAAGGTTTGTTGAGGACTCTTCATGACAAATATAGGGACAAGTATTAGGGTTGTAGTTGTTAATATTAACAAGTCCCTTAAGCAGACCATATTTGAGTGTAAGAATAATATGGTCAACTGATAGTTTTGAGAAAAAAGATGAGATGAACATAATAAAGGTTAAGAAATCTGCTTGTATAATAAAAGAAATGGATTTAAATGAAGACAGAGATACAGACTAAAATCAATGAGAATTAATTAATGGTTTGGATTTATGAGTGTGTATAATGGGATGGTTTCAAAGGATGAACAAGGAAGGAAAGGAATTAATAAAGAATATGGAGGAAGCATTTGAAAAAGAAAAGAAAGTTGAACGGTTCAGTGGTAACATCTCCATTTTAAGAAAAAGTACATAGGAGAATGATACTTTCTCTGTTGAAAATAGAAAACTGTGAAGTTTGGATATAAAAGGATGAATTGGGAATGTGTTTGAGAACAGCTGACAGATACCTGGGTTAAGCACTAAAGTGGTAGTTCAGCCCACATCTCAGTGCCAAAATTTAGCAAAAGGAGGTTAATTCCATTAGGAGAAATCTTACAGAAATTAAAGCCAGGTACTCAATCTCTGGCACTAACCTCAGTGAATAGTTTCAAACAAACACTGGAGCAGGAGAAAAAAAAATGGGGATCATATCTTTCGGGCCAATCTGAAAAATAAACGTGGTGATATAACTAGGAAAATTATCAAAAGGGGAGATAATTAAGATAAAAAGGTACAGACGTGCATACAAAAAAGGATATGATAAACAGAGGTTCCAAAAGAAACATAATTGGTGGAACTGTTTATAACCTGTCTATGAGAGGAGCACTCGACTCACTCATCGATTGCAGAGAAAAAACATTGTCACTGAGTTCTAATTGCTAACTTAATCTCTCTGTGGAGCTAAGAATTAGTTATGGAGTGTTTATGGAGATGACTCTCATCTTGTTTGCCACAAGCTCATTTGCATGGAGCAGAACACATCAGATAGACTCGTGTCAGCATAATTAGGTAAGCATGAAACAAGACCTTTTTAAACCTGAGAACGTTCCAAGCATTATCCCATTTTATATGACATCACTCAAGATATTTTTGCAGAAATAACACGTATTTTACACAAGACACAATTTTCATCATGTTGTTTTGGTGTTTCTTACTTATCGAAAAATGGACTTAGTCTTGTTAGACAAAAACATTAGCTAGCGGGAATTCCTGAGATTGTTAGAAATGTAATTTCTTCTCACTCATCCTTTCTTTCCCATTCTTTGTTAAGCATTATGAAATTGAAATAGAATACATTTCAATGGGGGAAAAAGTCTATTTTCTTACTGTGGGATGTGATAAACAGCTCCATTGAATTCAGGTCAATTGTCAAGTAAATTCAAATTCAATGATGATGTATAAAGCCAAAATAACATCTATCAAAATAACAAGGCGATCTGTCTCTCTCCTCTTGAAAAAACTGGGAACCCAAGGCAGGAGGACAGTGTGTTCAAAAGTAGCTTGCCCCAAAATCATTTTACACCAACTTCATCTACATGAGGATAAGAAACGGGTATATGTCACAGCTTGCACCTCCAGAATATTCTATATGATATGAGCTTATCATGCAATGAAAATAAATTTATTTTATGAACTTTTAGCCTGATAATGTCAGGGAATTGATTGTACCTGATGAATAATGTGAAAAATGTGGAGTTGACATTTGTTTCCTTAATTATTTTCCATCTGGATTAATTAATTTAGTAGTACCATAGCCATTTCAATAAAGGAACTCTATGTGCTTTCTATATTTTCACATTATAATAAAAGCCAAGCAAATACTTTTTTTCTGTGCTTACTATTCTAAAGATCATGGAATAAAGATAAATGAAAAGCCATTCCTGTCTGCAAATGTGCTTTGCAGTGTCCAAAACATTTGCTTTTATTACTCTATTAAATAGACATGAGTATTATTTGATGGTTACTTCACACATAAGTACTTCTCCTTTTCACTTATACTGCATAAGTTAAAAATAGTCCTGAGCATAAACACATTTAATGCAAGGCACCTCAACATCAGCAGGGTTGACACTTTGGACCAGAGAGTATTTGTTTTGGGAAACCATTCTAGACATTGTAGAATATTTAGAAGTAACCAAGTAGACACTAGTTACACAGGTAAAGCATGACTTTCCAGAAGAAACAGAAAACAGAAAAACTTTGAGAAACCAAGGAAGGCAATACTTCCTTTTTTCAAGATTTATTTTTAATTATGTGTATGTGTGTGTGTGTGTGTGTGTGTGTGTGTGTGTTTGTGTGAGAGAGAGAGAGAGAGAGAGAGAGAGAGAGAGAGAGAGAGAGAGAG
>CABHPP010000973.1:68288-80615 GCA_902168425.1 Peromyscus attwateri
GAGAGAGAGAGAGAGAGAGAGAGAGAGAGAGAGAGAGAGAGAGAGAGAGAGAGAGAAGCAACCTGCATGTGAGTGTAGATGCTTATGGAGGGAAGAAAGTATCAGAATCCCTAGAAGTGGAGTTACAGGTGATTGTGAGCAGTCTTTGAGCAGGTGGGAAGCAAACTTGGGTTCTCAGAAGTACAGAAAGCTTTCTTAGCTGCTGGGATATCTCTGCAGGCCAAAGAAAAGATTTTCTTCATTTTGATTACGTGCAATGACAAAAGAGGTCTAAGAGTGGAGTCAATCTCAGACTGAATTTTACCACAATTTCCTTCTTCATCCCCCAAATGCTCTGGTGCTCACATTTAGCTATGGCAACTTGACATCGCAAAATTCAAAAATTCAAATTCAGTTGTTCTGGATGCATCAGATTATATACATAAATACACACACACACACATGCACAGAGACACACACAGGTTCATGTGGTATAATTATGTGAATGATCCTGCATGCATCCTTAAATTAAATCCACCTTCTGTAATATCATTTCCTGTTTTACTTTTTCCTCTTTAATTTTCTCCTTGTCTTTAGCTGTGTGGGGCAGTGTAAAGGATATTGAGCTATGCTCTTCTGGTCAGAGCTTATAGCTCTCAATTTGACAGTAAATAAATGGATCCATTTAAACTTTCAACCTCAGTTTAATCACCTGTAAAATTGGATTGGGCAGTCAGTTCTTCTTGCACTAATCTTCAAAATATTATCTGATAAAACAACCATAATAAACAGTGTCGTAAAGAAAATATTAGTTTATCTGTTATAATCAAATATATGTAAATAAAGAAGTAAATACAAATTATTCTAAAATAAAATGTAATCATGTAACCATGTAATAAACTTTCAAATAATGATATACTCTAGACCCAGATGAAGAAGCAAACAATATATAGTATACTATAGGTCCCAATTTTAATTTAATTCTCAAAGCAGTTCTCTGACTGTTTATATGTTCCCATATTGAAAAGAGTGTAGTCTTTCATATTTACACATACTAAAGTCCTTATTACACAAAATATCACTGTGCATGCTTAATATGTAACTGGTTTCTCATGTACATTTATTACGGTTGTTTTATTATCATAGAAATAGCCACTGCCGAGGTGGCCATGACAGATACTTAAGAAACAGAAAATCTTCTTCTGTTTCCATTACCACTGTCCCCATTTACCACAAAAGGCAAGGGAACAGACACTGAAAGCTGCAGTTGGTGAACTCAAATGTTTCCTCAAGCATGCAGCATAGTCACAGTTCCTTAGCAACCGAGAAAAGACAATTAAAAGCAGAAGGGCCTATACCAGACATCTGATGTACAGTTTCAAACTTTGCTCCAAAGAACAGGCTCCCAAGAAAGTTTCTCCTTTACAGTCATCTCCCAGAACTCGCACTCTTATGTCTTACTACTGGAATCTAATTCATATCTAAACGAAGGTACCCTATAGATTTTATACCTTTTCCAGATTAAAAATCTGAAGTATCCTACACAACATATTTCTGAATTTCCTTTTATAAATGGAGTTTTTAATAAAATATTTATTAAAGACACTAATTTTTTTTTATCTCTGGCCATGATTCTATGTCAGAAATGAATGTAGGCTATTTAAGAAAATATCTTTATCGAGCAATAGTTTATATGTAAAACTGTATATATTAAATGTATATGGCTTGGTAAGTTTGAGCATATGCAAAAACTTGTAAAGTTTGAACTATCATAAAGGCTTAGTAGATGCCTATATAGTTTGTCCATTAGTAGAAGTTATTGGTAGATAGCATGAAAAAAATACCTTACAGGTTTATCTATTGCTGTGCAGAATCCAAACAAAATAGTCACACCTTGGAATGGAGAAACTAAATTTGTGAATAATTTCCCATATACAACAAATGTACTTGGCTGATAGACACTATTTTTTTTCTGTGAAAGAGGGGACCTGTAAATCTCAGAAACTTATTTTTAAAGTCATTTTTTTTTGCTTATGTTGAATAAACAGACAGAATCTCTGGGTCTCTGTTTAGTAGAGTAGTTATAGGACCCAACTGAAAGATCAACTTGTATATTAGTCATGATTTTTCATATAGTAAAAGCCAAATGAAAAAGCTAAATTTTTCCATGCACTTACATGTAATGTTTCATTTTGCTAACTATCATGAGTACTTACTCTTGTATTCAAAATAAGCCTAATGCCAAATTGAAAGAGGTAAATTAGAGTTTGGAAGAAAAAGAGGTAGTTAATGTGTGGGAATAATGTATTAAAAACTCTATTTTCTCAGGAACAAGTATTTATTTTTCCTTTTTTACAAAATCATACTTCAAAGAAGATATCCTAAGTATCTTACCCAAAATGGCATTATTTTGTAAATCCATCATTTTGTGACATTCTTTAAATCAGACATTATTTCTTCTGTGGCTTTAAACATCATAAAAAAGCAGAATGCCTAACAATAAGCATTATTGTTTTTTTTTTCTAATACTACCACTCTTCTCCAGAGTCTACCCATGTGTTCCCTTTGATCTTCCCCTGCATGAATCTTCAACAAATCCCAGATCTAGCCTGGTTCCTACATCCAGTGACCCTTGCCTGTGCCACAATCAACCTCTCAGTTCCTGTACTGACACACAGGCTCCTCATGCCATATCCAACCTCTTCATCAATCCAGATCATACATATCATACATATCCCTCTCCAGGGTCTAGACAGGTGAGTCATCAACACACCCATACCAACACCCAGATCTTCCCCAACACTCATGGTGTGGATCAGGACCACATCCTGCACACCAGCCCATTCATCTGTATCCACCTGGATCATTTCACCTATATCGTATCTAACCTGCTGGCTCAGCCTAATGCTCTGAGCTGTTCTGTCCACATCAGGAACAGAACTAACCAAAGAAGTCCACATGCCCACACTATCACTGCAAAAAATGCAAACAATATAAAGTATCAAGGCACACTTCCCACTCTCCCCCCAAAAAATAACCCACACCAGTCCTTTGGAAATGTTTACCAAGATTAACACCACGACACATAATTTAAAAGAACAGTTACAAATGTCTTCAGTGAATTTAAGGAGTTTAAAGACAACAAAGGGAAACAGCTCAGTGAACTCAAAGAGAATAAATGCTGACAATTTGAAAATGGAATTCAATAAGGGATAGAATCAATGAAGAAGACTGAATCTAAAATAGAGGTGGAATGAAAAAAAATAACCCAAAGAGAAATCTCAAAGGAAAGTTTTAAAAGTAGAATCAATTAAAACAGAAGCTAAAACATCAAGACTTAGAGACAAAGTAGAAGATCTAGGAATACAAGGGAAAAATATGAAAAAAAAACTTAAAACACATAAAAGTAACATACAGAATAAGTGGGACACCATAAAAAGACCAAATCTTTGAATTATAGGAAGAGATGAGGAAGAAGAATCCCAATGAAATTGGGATCAATGCAATTGACCAGAACTTTAACAAGATCATGGAAAACACACCCAAACTTAGCAAAGACATACCTACACAGATTGAAGAAGCACAAAGAACACCAAGTAGACAAGACCGGAAAAAAAAAATCTCATAGAATATCATAGTTAAAACGGCAAGTATACAGAATAAAGAAAGTGTATTAAAAGAGAGAAAAAAAGTATTAAGTCATGTATAAAGGAAAACCCACTTCAAAAACAAATAGTTTCTCAGTGGAAACTTTGAGAGTCAGAAGGGCTTGGAGCAATGGATCCCAGGTCCTAAAAGAACATGATGACCAACATAGACTAATAAACCTAGCAAAACTACCTACCTGTCATAGTTGAAAGAAAAAGAAAAACTTTCCATGGTAAAAGAAAAATTAAAAGATTTATATTCAACAAATCAAACCTAAATAAAATACAGGGATCAATATTTCAGTCTGAAGAGAGTAATAAGTATAGACAAGAGAGTTAAAAAATACAAAGTCATGATTATTAAAACACAAAGCACACCAGATAACACAAAAACAATACCAAAAATCAACAACACAATACCACATTTCAATAATGATGTAAATATTAACATTTTCAATTCTCTAGACAAAGACTGGACAAATGGATAAAGTCACAAAATCCATCTACCTGTCATCTACAAGAAATACATCCTATTCTTAAATGGGTATAGCCTTGTAGTCTAAGTAGACAAAAATGCTCCCATCAAGGAGGACCAGGAAGAAAGCACACATTACCATCCAAATATTTGACAAAATTGACTTTAAACTAAAACTAATCAGAAGTGATAAAGAGGGATAACTCATTCTAATCCAGAATCAATTTATGAAGAAGACATTGCTATCCTAATCATATATGGACCAAATTGTGGTACATTTAATTTTATAAAAAGTACACACTGGGTCTAATGACACAAATTAATAACAACTTGTTAATAGTATAAAATTTCTATACCCCACCCTCTCAAAAATACAGGACATCAGGAAATAGAAAATTAAATGACACCATACATTAAATATACTTAAAATACATATACAGAATATTCTAATGAAACACCAAAGAATATAGATTCTACTCAGAAGCATATAGAAGCTTCTATCATATGTTCTATAATACCAACATGCTGAACAAATCCACACACAAATCTTTCAAATTCAGAAATATTGAAATAATTTTGAGTATAATATCTGATCATAATGTAATGAAACAAAATTAATAGCAAACAAATCTCTAGTAAAGACACAAACACATGGAGATTAAACTGTGAATTATAAATTGATTAAAGAAGATATTAAGAAAAAAATGTCCTGGAGCTAAATGAAAATGTAACATAACAAAAATCTCTGCAACACCTTGAAAGCAGTCCCTCTGGGTGAGGTGTGAGGGAGGTATTTATAGCTCTAAATACCAACATTAAAAATAAGAAAGGGGTGTTGGTGAGATTTCTCAGTGGTTAGAGCAACAGTTGCCCTTCCAGAGAGCCTGAGGTCTGTCTATAGTACCCACATGACGGATCCCAACTATTTGTAATGCCAGTCCCTGGGGTCTGATGGCCTCTTCTGGTCCCTGCAAGCACTGCATATACATGGTGCACAGATATAAGTGTAGGCAAAACACACACATACATAAAAAAAAAAAAAACATTAAAGACTAAACGAATCAGAAAGGGCAGAAAAATGACTTTTTTTTTCTTTTTTAGGGTTAGGGTTAGGGTTAGGGTTAGGGTTAGGGTTAGGGTTAGGGTTAGCCCCTGCCTGGGGTTTTTATCTTATCCCAGGCAGAATGGCAGAGCTGAACACACAGTTGACAACAAACGCAGAAAGTGGTGTGGGGAAGAGGGAGCCTTGGCATCCCTGAAGGACTTGCCATCCTGTTCCACAAATACTTGCTCAGCCTTGTTCACTGACGCTCTAGTTACAATAGCCGAGAAATGGAAACAATCAAAATGCCATTCAATTGATGAATGGTTAATGAAAATCTAGTACATTAGCAGTAAGGAATATTACTTTGTTGTAAAGAAAAAATTAATTTATGAGTTTTACACGATAAATGGATGGAATTAGAAAAGATCATACTGAGTGAGTTAACCAAGACCTAGAAAAACAAATGTTGAATGTTCCCTCATTAGAGTTCCTAGATTCAAATCAGATGTAATTACATATCCTGAAGTAACTTCAGGAACCCAGGAAAATAAGGCGGGACCATTGTAGAGGTGTGCGGGAGCAAAGGGGACTGTAAGTAGTGTGCGTGGAGGAGCGGGGTAAATACAGAAGCAGCAGTGAGGAGGATAAATCAATATTAAGGATTTTTAAAAAGTCATAAAAAATCATGACATTATCTGCTTAAAATCTGTATAGTAAACATAAGTTGGTATATAAATATACATGTATAGTTTAAATACAATTTTCTCATCTGGGCTGACAATGTACCCCACAAAAGCTCTTATGGGTTGTTAGTCAGAAGATTCCTAAAATATCAACTAGTCCTACCCAGCTACAAGGCCTGTAGGAACAGCAACAACTATCATGATGCAATAACCCCAAGGAGTAGTGAGTACATGCATGCAATGGTGGTGATCAACTGCTCTCTTACTGACTTTAAGACTGAATAAACAAGCATGAAACCTTGCCTGGTAGTAGAAACTGATCCAACTACTCCCGGCTAGTGAAGCTACAGATCTTGAAAGAGAATGTACAACTGCTGCTTTATTGAACCACCAAACTCCTTATCTGCGTTCTAAATATTTATCCTTGTGTCCAAAAATAAACAGAGCCCTCACTTGTTATCAAAGAAACTTCTCTTTGAAGCAGTTGGATACCTTTACACAAAGACATAATCAATCAAAACGCAGAGTTATGGAGCCCTACCTCAATTGACACATCAACAGCATCACTCCTGCACCTAAGGTTCAGGAATCATTGCAGATGTGGGTTCTGTAAGATTGCAAGAGTCAGAGGAATGGGACATTCCTGTGGGATTGTGGGTACTCATTAAGGCAGCAGCAGACTAAGGCCCTTGCCTTCTGACAAGACTTTTAACTAGTTTTATTGGCATCATTTAAAGAGAATTTTCTTACTCTTTCCTTCTAATAGAAACACTTGGATCCAGGAGCCCTTTTACATATTGAATAACCACATGTCTTTAAATAAAGAGTAGCAATCATTTGAAAAATACAAACCTGTTGGAAAATGTTGGATTGTTTTCACAGATTTAACACTAGTTAACTCAGTATGTTAAACTCTTCATAAAATTATTTTTAAGGCATGATTTTTCTCCTTAGATTACCTGCATTTTTATTATGTCTGACTTCAGTGGTGCTGTTCCATACTTTATTTTTTCCCAGGTGATTCTGATCAAGTAAAGAGACTTGCCAGAAGCCATATAACAAGTAGACTCCATGCAATCATCTGTTCAGGACTATTGACAGAGGGCAGTCTGGTATGATTTAGAGTTAGTACTTTTTCTTTCGGTCTGTTTTAATAACTGTGCCCATGATTTAGTCTTTGAACTAATAATGAATCTTTTGAAGTTTTTCTTTCAAAATACTTTTCAGTTTATCTTTTCTGTTTAGATATGATACTCTACTATATTTTCTGACATGTAAGTACAAGACACACAAAATTATAATTACCTTTTTAGTCTTTCTTGAAAACAGAAAGGGATTTTTTTCTAAACACATCATAGCATTTTATACAACTCAGTTTGCCAACTAACCTTCATAAAAAATTTTATGTCTAAATCTGATTGTTCATAGCCAGAATTTCATAAAATAAATTTTATACCTTCCAAATTACTAGATTTGATGATTTTAATATTTTCTCTCAGCTACATAATATAGACATAATTTTTCTTACCTGTAATAAGAGGAATTTTCCGTCTTTGCTTTTCAATGTTACATGTATATTAACTCTATTTGATTTGTGTGTGTGTGTGTGCATGTGCGTGTGCATGTGCGTGTGCGTGTGCGTGTGCGTGTGCGTGTGCGTGTGTGTGTGTGTGTGTGTGTGTGTGTGTGGGTGGGTGTGTGTGTGTACGTACTTGAGGATTACAATATGCCCTGTTTCCTATTTTGTTTTGGTCAAGTTTTCCCATCTGATGTTGTGACAAGCCCTAAACCTCAATGGATATGCTTCATTTCTAACTCTATGTTCCTTTATTGTATAGCCTGGCTTTTCTAGTTCTCTAGTCTATGGGGACATATATGTTTCCCTTTAATTCCACAGGCTAATATGAAGGGACAACATCAGTGCAGAATGTGATCTCTCTCATAGCAGGAGAAAGGAACAATGCAACTATGCTAAATCACTACTGTATACACTGCTGTATTTGTGTCCCTGCTCAGATTCAGAATCTTTCAGATCTATTCAGATCAATTTGTACAATATAAACCAAATAGACCACAATAGTTTAATGTTGCTTTAGGAGGTTTGTAGAAATGCAGACAATAAATGCACATGCCTGTTAACAAAGGCTTATCTTCAGAGGGGTGCTCAAAAACACTTGAGAACTGAGGCCACAGGGGCTGTACTATATACAATTTCAATAAACAAAGAAACAATGAAGAAGAAGGACCAAATGGATGGCAGAAGAATCAGTGAAATATGAAATCATATAAAAATAAGACTGCAGCTACAGAAGTGTGTGTAGCTGTGAGAAACTACTAAGGGTTTCAATAAAGGCTTAAAGTGTACCGAAGAGAAGGGCAAGGAAAGGTATCTGTGATCTAGAGAGGGATATCGCTAGTAAAACATAAGTGCTACTAGTGGGTAAAGACACTACCTCAAAACAAACAGAAGAAACTTATGAATGTCACCCTTCACCTCTCTACTGAATTTGGATTCATGGCAGTAATAGCTATCTAATCCCAGTAAACCTGAACTACTGCTAGACTTAAGCTCACATGTGCTTCCCTGTGTTCCTCTTTTGTGATAAAACAGCGTGTACCCTATAAGGACAGGATAGAACCACAAAGTAGACTTTAGCCAGCTATTGACATGCAAGAAAACATGTTTCAGCTACTTCAATCTCTTAGAGTCATCAAATGAAGAAATTGATCTAAGGACTAATCAAAAGGAGATCTATGTCTTGATTCACCCATAAAGTGTATCTAGAAAACATGAAGAGTACAGAAAGACATACATGTAGTAAATGCATCAGGACTATCAACTCTTGTAGATGAAATTCTAAATAGTCTTAATAAATAAGAAACACAAAGCCAAATACAGAGTTAAAAGCCCAAGGGATCAGAGCACTAGCCTTCAGCTTACCACTCACTGCCGTCCTTCCCCTGAGAGAGAGACCTTCTCCTGTGTGACCTGTCTTTTTATTGCCTTTCTGTTCTACCTTCTCACTGGCTCTAAACCCAACCACATGATTTCCTCATCACTGCCTGTCTATACAGACCTCCAGGTCTCTATGGTTCATACTGAGATTAAAGGTTCGGGTCACCTCCTGGCTGTGTCCTTGACCACACAGAAACTCTGCCTGCCATGTGACCAGATTAAGGACGTGTGCCACCACTTCCAGACTTCTGCTAAATGGCTTCCTTTTAGCTCTGATCCCCAGGCAACTTTATTTAGTAACATACAAATAAAATCACATTTCAGCACAAATAAAATATCACCATAAACTCTCTTAAATTTCCTCTTATTACTTTAATATTACAGTTACTCCAGTGGTTTTTATCAGGACAACTGGATACATGGCTGGAGGTCTAACCATACTTCCTCTTGGGGTAATCTAGATACAATGAGAGTCAGAATGATTCAAACACACTCCAGGTGAGATCCTTCAGACTAGTGTATGTTGCTAGAGTTTTCCTGCCTGGCCCACGGTCAGGATAAATCTCTTTCACCTGCCAGTCCCACAGCCGCTCAGACCCAACCAAGTAAACACAGAGACTTATATTGCTTACAAACTGTATGGCCGTGGCAGGCTTCTTGCTAACTGTCCTTATAGCTTAAATTAATCCATTTCTATAAATCTATACCTTGCCACATGGCTCGTGGCTTACCGGCATCTTTACATGCTGCTTGTCCTGGCGGTTGCTGGCTGGCAGGCAGTTAGTCTCCTTCTGCCTTCCTGCTCTTTTTATTCTCTCTGTTAGTCCCACCTACTTCCTGCCTAGCCACTGGCCAATCAGTGCTTTATTAGCAACACATTTGCCATACAGAACATCCCACAGCAAGTGTATATTATCATCTGCTTTCTCGGTTCTGAGATTTGGAGATTAGAATAATAACAATCTAGTCACCTACTAGCTTGGGTCTATACATACCCTGTTATACAAGTCCCTGAAGTACCCTGGGGCACCTTATTCTATTGAACTCACATGAAAAAAAATTTTTACTCATTTGTCTGAAATCTGGCTTCTAAAAAAAAAATTATTACGCACATAATTTAAATACAATTCAAAAATTATCAATATTATGCTGCCACAATAAAAATTTTCAAAGAATTATCATCCCAGGTGTGCTATGAATATTAGTGATATAAAACTTTTGGCTTTGAAGATCTGATAATGCTTTTAATGTCATAAGATAGTTGGTAAATCAGGTGTAGTAGTGAGGATGTACACTTTCCAACTGTGTATGGTTCTTTGTTTCACTGCCGTAGACAACAATCAAAGAGCAGGCACAGAATGCCAACCCTAGTTTCATTGGTTGAGTAACCTAAGTATTCTTTTATGAGCAAGAAGAGTTGAAATATTGCAAGGGAATTGAAGAAAGTTTATGGAGACAATAAGTTGTGTCAAAATTGTATATTGCATATTGGTAAGTTTGGAAACCTTGAGATATACTGCAGATAGTACATTTGTTTTGTTTCCCTGACTTTTGAGCATTTGAAAGGAGTAACTATATCAAAATTTTTATTCAAAATGGGAGGTGAATTTAAATAGAAGAACTTGTGATGGTTAGTATTAATTGTCACCTTAACAGAATTCCAAATCATTTGGGAGACAGGCCTCCGGGCATGCCTGTGAGGAAGTACATGGATTTCCATAATCAAGCGGGACAAGACCATTCCAGTATTAGTGACATCATTCTCTGGCTGAAATCCTGGACCACATACATGAAGAATGGGAGCTAGACAGACCATGTATTCACAGATCTTCTTTTTGATTGTGGACATGATTTGAGCAGCTGCTTCAAGCTCTTGCCTGCTTGACATCACCATGATAGACTGTACCTTTGTACCATAATACACAATACACTTACTCCCTTAGGTTGCTTTTGTCAGGGTATTTTACACAGCGAAAAGAAAAATTACTAAGGCAGAATTACTTTCAAAACAATGGATAGTATATTCTTAAAGAACAGAAACAAGAAAACACGAGATGCAACAGATGAATAGTAAAGAAGAAAACTTAGAAAGACTAGACAAAAATTGCATGTGAGGAAAAAGTTAGAATCAAAGAAATGAGACACTTTCTCCATTTTAACAAAACAAAGAAATAAAATATAGCAGCTGCCCATGAATATACAAATTTGTTGATGGGAGGATGAATGAATGTGTCTTTTTATAGGTCAAAGCATGATTTGGTCATTAGTGAAGTGTGATGTGACAACATTATCCTAAATAAAGAAAGGAGAATAGAAAATGTAAGTGCACATTCAAATGTGGATATTAGATGTAAACAAAGGATAACCAGACTATAATCCACAACCCCAGAGAAGCTAGGTAACAAAGAGGACCCCAAGAGAGGCATGCATGAATCCCCCTAGGAAGAGAAAATAGATAAGATCTCCTGAGTAATTTGGGAGCTTGGGGGGGTGGGGAGGTAAGGGGGAATGACAAGAGAACATGAGGAAATGGGGTGGTTGAGTTGGGGAAGGGACAGAGAGGGAGAGTAAGGAAAGAGATTTCTTGATAGAGGGAGCCATTATGGGGTTAGAGAGAAACCTGGTGCTACAGAAATTCCCAGGAACCCATAAGGATGAACCCAGCTAAGACTCCAAGCAATGGTGAAGAGGTTCCCTGAACTGGCCTTCTCCTGTAATCAGATCGATGACTACACTAATTGTCAACATAGAACCTTCATTCAGTAACTGATGGAAACAGATGCAGAGATCCACATCTAAGCACTGGGTGGAGCTCCTGGAGTCCAGTTGAAGAGAGGGAGGAGGCATTCTATGAGCAAAGGGGTCAGGACCATGAGGGGGAAACCCCCAGAGACAGCAGACCCAAGCTAGATGGAGCTCATTGACTCTGGACTGACAGAGGGGGAACCTGCCTGGGACCTTACTAGGCCCTCTGAATGTGGGTACGGCTTGAGAAGTTTGTGGGGCCACTGACAGTAGGACCAGGATTTGTCCCTAGTGCATGAACTGGATTTTTGGAGCCCATTCCCTAAGAAGGGATACCTTGGTCAGTCTAGATACAGGGGGGAGGGGCTTGGTCCTGCTTCAACTTGATATGCCAGACTTTGTTGGCTCCCCATGAGAGGCCTTACCCTCTCTGAGGAGAGGATGAGGGTAGAGTGGAAGGAAGGTGGGGGGTGAGCAGGAAGAGGGAAAGGAGTGGGAACTGTGGTTGGTATGTAAAATGGAAAAAAAACTTTTAAAATAAATAAAAAAGAAAATGTGAGTACATTAAAAAAGAGGAAAATGATATGCTGAAAAAGTAAGAAAGCAAATTTTTTTGTTGTTTTGTTTGACAATTTCATATATGTATGCAATGTATTGTAAACATATTCATTCCATTATCTCCACTTTTCTCATTCCAAATCCTATACACCCCCTTCCTTCCGAATACTCCCCTTCCTAATTTATAGTGTGTGTGTGTGTGTATATGTGTATGTGTGTGTGTGTGTATGTGTGTGTGT
>CABHPP010000974.1:0-15992 GCA_902168425.1 Peromyscus attwateri
ATAAATATTAGGATAAATGAAGTAATTGCACTATAATCTCAGAACTAAAAGAAAAAGTAAAAAAAAAATGGATCATTGCAAACTGAAATGAACATGACAAAGAAACTAGAAACAACCAACACTATGAAACAGATAAATAATGAACATGCAAAGCCTGGACACAAACTCTTATGTTAGACATGGTCTTTACTTTCTGAGTTCTCAAAAGATGAAATGTCCAGTCTCTGCCAGTTCAACAGCAATCTGAACAGACATCTGCCAAATGTGGTGTGCTGAGGACTCATTGGATCAGAGTAGGCAGCTTTCAAGGTATTTTTTCATCTAAAAACTGATCTGAATCTAGGGATTTTGTGATGGACGTCCTCCAGAAAGCATGAGTGCGAGCAAAGAAAACGAACAAAATTCCAGACTGATAGTTAACATTCTCAATTAGAAGTTGACAGGCATTCTACAATAGTTTCCACAGAAGCAGAAAGCTACAAAACATAAAATCATCCTTGTCCTAGTCAGATGAAATGAAATATTAAACCACTCTAATCATGTAAAGATTTTATCTGAATTATTGCAATTGAATACTTAGCAGTTTTATTATTTAATAAATAATAATAAACATTTATAATCTAAATATAATATAAATAACACAACATATAAATAATAAAATAAATATTTGCTATTAAATATAACAGTATTTGAAGACCAAAGGGGAAGTTCAAAACTGTGATTTCTTAATTTTTTACTGTGAATCTTCAATCAGATAATTTTTGTGTCTCTCATACTATTCTAAACACTAAAGGAGTTGGCTATAAAGTTAATAGATATTTATCTATAAATTGACTGCCTACTATGTGTTAAATATTGTTTGGTTTGGTTTAAGGAATAAAATTGTCTATCTATGTAATAGTTGGTTTCTCCTGTTAACAGATTAACTTTTAGAGTAAGAAATCCTGTGTGCCAGGGCTTGCAAGGGTCTGTGTACAAGGTCCTTTGCATATATATCATAGCTTTCAGTTTAGTATTTTTATGGTGCTTCCCAGTGTGTGAATGAGTGGGTCTTTGATTCTTGTGCCTTTTCCTGGGACTCTTTTCCTTCTGTTGTGTTGCCTTGTCCAACTTGGATGTTATGGTTTGTTTTATGTTATTATGTTTTATTTTTTTATGCTTTGTTCTTTTCTAAATAGTGGAAGAAAGGAAGTGGATTCAGATGGGAGGGGAGGTAGGAAGGAACTGGGAGGAGTAGAGGGAGGGGAAACTGTAAGCAAGACATGTGGTTTGAAAACAGAATATATTTTCAATAAAATATAAAAGATAAAAATAAAAGACAAAACAAATCTTGTGTACTTTAGATACTCTGTTAGTGCCAAGTGAACATAGCCCCATGTACACTAAAAGTATAGAAGTTAAAACATTGTACTGGAACAAATATAACCATATATGCCAATATCCATACAAAACCGTATCATTACCAACAATAAGGGTGGACCTGGAACAATAAGCTAGGTACAGAAAGACAAATACTGCAGATTCCACCTGTATTTTGTAATTTAAAAAAGTCAAGCAGAAGCAAAGAGTATAATGGTAGTTGTTGTGGGTGAGATGGAGGGAGAAAATGGGGGACACTTTACTTTTGATTTATAGCTCAATAAAGATGCAGGGAGAATGAATGAATGAAATGAATGAATGAAAGCATGAATCTATGAAGAGACAAAATATTCTTAAAAATCGATTTTACACACACACACACACACACACACACACACACACACACACACAAATACAGAGAGCAGTCATATTTGCTGATATTAAAATCTCTCTATATAAGGAACTGCCCACAGCAATGGAAACAATTCTGCTTATTGTTATTGAAAAATTGTTTCAGGGATAGAGGGATTGATCAGTAGTTATAAGCACTGGCTCTTCTTGCAGACATACCAGGTTTGGTTTCCCAGCATTAATATGGTGGTACACAACTGTCTGTAACTATAGTTTTAGGGGATCTGATATCCTTTTCTGGCCTCAATGAGCAATGCATGCACATGGTACATTTAATGCATGCAGTCATACAGTCACATACATAGAATCAAAATGAATAAATTTTAAAGATTTAAAAAAAAACATGAAAAATAATTTGTAACAAAATGTTCAAATTTTACATTGTGTGAATCAAACCCTATCAGTATTAGGAGTGGTTGATTGGTAAGTTCTAGATATGAGTAAAATTGGAAACATGTCTGAAGGGAGGTACGGAGAGAAGAGGGCCTTGTTCACCAATCAGGTCTTCTAAGCCAGTGCTCCTCTTACTAATCCAATTTTCATTTCTGTATTCTGGATGATCACATGAGAGCAGCCGGTGTTCATGATAGAGGTAGCAGTCACATCCTCCTTGTGACCAAGAACTGTCTGTCTGTCTCAGGATGTAACATGTGAAACTAGGAACGTTTCTGCCCTAATCCTGTGAAAGAATGTCTGAAATAAATCTTTAGGTGAAGTAGAGTGATGAATTCTTCATATCTCAGATAAATCTAGATATATATCTGTTTTTTTCCTTTGTAACGCTCTACTGAAGAACAAGTGGGTCATTTTTTCTACTAAATGTTTTAAAACAAATTAGTTCTCTATATCTAAGAACTATGACCATGTCATTCTTGGTGGCATATATCTGAACCCTAGCACTTGGGAGGCAGAGGGAGAAGGTAGATCATGAATTTGAGGTCAACTTGTGTTACACCAGGAGATACAATTTCAAAACAATAGAAACTTAATCTCTAGCTATCATCTTTTCTAACTGTGTTTCTAATGAATATTCATTAGAAAAAGTATTTTAAGGACAACCTACACACACACACATCAATGAAGTGCTTTGATGGAGGAGGGTGTTGAGATTATTTCTTAGCAGGTAGAAAAAAGAAAAAGAAATGAAGCTTATTTTTACGCCAGCCCATCATCTTTTGGAGATTGAGGTCTCATTCCTCTATTGGGAAGTGTGTGACTGTAGAGGGTGTACAACCGGTCTCCAAAGGATGGTTGCATACAGAAGGTGATGCCTTGGCTCATACTCATAACTTCTCAATGATGCTCACAATGTTCCCAGGCCTCAATTTGCTAAATTTCTGAATGGCCATTTTAGTTGCTGAAAATTCTATTTGTTTGCATGGAGTCCTTTTACAAACTTCATCTCAGTTCAACCTTTTTTTCCCATCTTCTCCATTCCCTGTCACATTTGTTCACTGTAGGACCCACCAGATAAGTTTCCCAAATGCAAATTCTGTTTAGGTATCTGTTTCCAAGGCATGTGACAAAAGCCAGGATAAATCAAAACAAAACAATGGTCACACAGGTAATTTTAAGGATATGAAAACCTGGAAATATCACCTTGTATAGGACACAGTGCATTGCAAGGCATAGGTGTTCCCAAAGAGGTTCTAACACCTAAGACTCTAGCCAAGAGCTGGCTTTGAAAGTGATATCTGTATGCATGCTGGAAGTATAATGACAGTAAGCTAGAAAAGCCACTTGCATGTTGAATGCAGGTTCCCAGACATGACATAACAGGCAGAGATTTATGGTAAGTTAATAAGGAAATCTGGAGGTGGCCCTATCAATGGGTGCAATGGTAATGATTTTACGGGAAAGAGGGGCAAGGAATGAGACTTAGAGGACAATATGTTAGAGGGTTACGAGCCAGGCCTGATGGTGCAATCCTATAATGCCAACAATTGAAAGGGAGGAGAGATGAGAGGGGGATCTGTGGTTGGTATGTAAAATTAATAAAAACATTTTTAAATAAAAAAAGACATGGTGGTACATAAAATACAAAAATATCATATCTATATCAGCATATTAAGAGCATGTGAGATGAAATTTCTGCTCTATTTATTATACATTCAAATAATCAAATAAACACCAAACCACAAAGTGTTGTATGAAATCTTCACACAGGAGTTGGAAGTTTCACAGAAATACTAAAGGACCATTTGGAAACATGACTAGGACACTCATAAAGGTATTGTACGAATTATTAGTAACAAACTATAAAATTGTAAAGTCAGGAAATTGAACAGTGATACTTCTTATTTGACTTAAATATTTTCACGATTCACTTATTTATTTATTTATTTGGTAAGTAGTGTGTGTGTGTGTGGTGAGGGTATATATACACAAACATTCCTGCCATACTGTTAACTGTGGAGATCTGATCATATTTTTTTTTCTCTTTCTACTGCATGGGTACAATGGATTGAACAGAGGCCATAAGGCTTGCTGGCAAGTTTCTTTACATACTGAGCCATCTTGCTAGTCCATATTTCATATTTTTATAAAGTTTAAATATATCACATTTACAACCCTTAGTCCATTGCTGTAACTGTTTGTCAGCTGTGGTGTGTGTGAAGATTTCCTCCTATAAGTGGCACTCTACTTATTTTCAATTCCCTGCATGCCAATCAGATGAATGTGGATGCATAGGATGGGCCCTAGAACACCTTCCATTGAGCAACTCTGCCCACTGGGGATAAATATCCAGGAATATGAAGCCTTACACAGAAGTAAGTGAATATTGCCTGAGTGGAAAAGAGTAACAAAAATGAAAACAATCCAAAGGATATTGGGAAAAGTTGTCAATTGAGAGGAAATGTGTTATAATAATATAAATAAGGCCTTTTGAGGTGCATCTAAGCAGAAAAACAATTCCTTTTTTTTGTTCTAGGGAAAATATAATTTTAATGATTCATTCAAATGATAGTGACCTGCCCACCCAGAAACTGTTTTTCCTGCCTTCCAATTTATGTGTGGATGAAAATATGCATTACATATTGCCACACAGCTGTCACTCTCTGCTTGGCAGGAAAATTGAAGCTGTGATGGCACATATTGCTTATTATGCTAAAGCTGACAACAAGCGCCTAACTAGGTACATGTCAAATACAATTTTAGAATAATCACTCACCACAAATGAACGCCACAATAATAGATCTTGAAAACTCAATTTGGGATATATTTTATAACACGCAAAAACAAATCATGAGTAAAACCACCCTTTTGGTTCCGCATGAAATTCTCACATTTGTTGTGCTGGTGGTGTTGACGATAACCTCTAAGAGTACAGAAGGCAGAGTCCTCTAGGTGTATGATCCTGGCCTGTCTTCTAGCTGCAGTGCAGGCAGTTTTCACTAGGAGTTGTAGATTCTACACAACACCAGAATTTACTACTTATTCATCCTATCTAACTGTAACATCTTATCCATGAAAATCAAACTTGGGTGGGGAGGGTACTGAGGATGTTCACTAGGTGGCATTATTTTCATATCTTAAGCTTTCTCTGAATCTTTCCCCCAAAGAATTCCAATGAGAATATTTCTAATAAAAAAATTACCATCTTACCTATATATATATATATATATACATATACATATATGCATATTCTTAAGTACATCCTACTTATTACTAAGGCACAGATCTAATATTAGTAAGACTGTAACTTGCCTTATCTCTCTTTATTCATTTCCTTATTTGTACCAGTAATCTAGGATATTTGTTTATAAATCAAACAATAACAATCCCAAACAAGACATTTTTGAAAATGTAGTTTGACAAGACAGTATTTAGAAAAGAAATGAATCAAGCACAATGATCTTAGTTTGATTCCTGACTGCCATATAGGACTGCAGTCCAGTCCCTGAAGCGTCTCCTAAAAGAAAATTGTGGACCTCGTAAATGAGCATTAGGAAAATCCTACCATAACCACATCTGAATGATTTGCGCCTGTCAATCATTCCCACTTACAAATACTTTTGCCACTTCATGTCTATGAATGAAGCTGATTTCATGTTTTATACTGGATAAAGGCTTATGTGATGGCTATACAATGTTTATATCTATTTGTTGAAGCTTACAAACTAGTTGGTCCTTCTACATTCCAAATGTAAGAAGCCATTAAAGAATATTTCTCTGTTCCTTAATGTCTTTCAGAATTTCATTTCTATTGACCTATCGTGTTTGCTGGTGCTAAGGGCTAGTCTGGTTTGAGTTGTTAGTTAGGAATAGGATCTTTCCTGCAATTATCACAATTATCATTAATGATTTGCATAATTATGACTTTTCATCTGTCATCCACTTGAACATAAGTTGCACTAAGGTCAAGAAATTTCCCCACAGTGTTTATAGCTCTCTGCCTCTGTCACCATAACTTGTCCTCAGTAAGAAAATATTTTATAGTTTCAAAGCAAATGAATGCTGTACGTTATAGGGGACCTTGTGGAGAGCCTGCTCCACATGGCCACCTCCAGGGTAATGCCAGAAAATACAGGAAGGTGGCTAGGGCTGGACTTTTTCTACCTGAGGGTATTTAGAAATAGGTTTTATCTGACTGGTAAAATAAGAAAACACACAAGCTTTCTGGCATTAAATTTCTCTTTTACTTCATCTTAAAAATGCTCTCTGACTCTGTCTCTGCATTGCTACATACCTCTGCACTGCTACATTCTATATGTACAGCTACATATCTTTACATACATACATCTTTTCACATGGCTACACATCTTTCTTTTATATATATTTCTCTTCTATATCTCTTTTTTATACAGCTTGATCTTCCTTGTTTCCACACAGTTACAAACCTCTTTGGCACAGTTATATCTACACATTTCTTCTCTCTACTCTATTACATTCCTTTACATATGATTACATCATTTATTCACTCTGTACTTATTCATTCTTTCATTCATTAATTCTCTCATCTTACTCTCACACTACTTCTCAACTTTGGACAATTATTATGTTACATTTTCTCTCTGCCCATTCAGCTACATCCCTCACTTAGCATGCACACCTACACACACTCACACATTCACTCTTACCCTCTGCCCAGCTCTTACACCATTCCTTCACATCATTTGCCCTCATTCATTTCATTCTCTCACATTTCTTAATGCTTCTTCTTCTTCATATCTCACTCAGCACACACACACACACACACACACACACACACACACACACACTTCACTCAAATTCTGTAGCATTTCTCACATAACTCTACACAGCCATCTCTTTCCACCTGCTGTTGCTCTCCTACAGCCAAACTGGACAATTATAAATTATATTTTCAGGCTCCTACCCATTCTCATAACACAAGATAAGCCATGGAGTTTCTCTTAGGCTAGTAATGTCACATTGACCCATGCATGTAGCTCTAAGTTGGTGAGGGGTCCCAGACATTAAGTAAACATTTGGCTGAACCTTGAGTCTGGGACTATGTGCAAAACTCAATTACTGAGAAAGTTATGTCTAAAGTTGCTTCAACTCTGACCTTGAATAAGCAAAGCAAACACCTGGAAAAAGGACCTCGTGTATTTGTCTCTAGGGGCAACCAGCCTGCTTTGATTCTGCTCTGAAGTCTAAAGTTGGCTGTCTATGTAAAAGGCCGTCTTTGTGACTGAGAATCCTATGTAAGTCTGAATAATGTAAAATATCCCAGTATTATTTCTATACATTGAAATTATACAGCTTAAACAGAAATCATAACTTGACCATCCACCACTATAAGTATGGCCAAAGATGTAAAACATACTACCAAAGGGCTGTGGAAAGAACCTCATAGCTGTTCTTATTAGGGAGGTATAACAGTGGTGCCTGAGAAATTTACAGACAGAAAACAATTGGTTTCCACAGCCAGTGACCCCACCGCTTTGCCAGGTGAGGCTCCCCATCGGGCAGTTACATGTCTGGTGGGTCAACCAATCAAAACACTAGTTGTCACCTGCTGTATACTCCCATAGCTCTCAGAAGTGCATTTTAAATCTCTAGCTTGTTTCTTATTGTTTTGTTTCTGACGTCTTTTTCCCATTGTGCATTTGAAGACAAAAAGTAAAAACTATCTGTGATTCCTCAAATGTAGAGCAGCTCATCCTATCTTCTACTCTTCACTCCAAGTAATGGGGCTGTTGATGGCTTTTTCCAGGTCTTTTTAAACATTAAACTGGAAAGTGTTCATGAAACTATGTGTTTTGAGGGTAGAACATTACTATCTTTTCTTGTAAAGGAAAAGGCCTTATTTTTACTAGTTTCAACATACTGAACTAGGCCTATAGAAAACAGCCTTGCTTCATGACGCAATTAACAAACACATGTTCTTCCTTAAACTTAAATAACCTTAACCCTACTTTGAATGATCTATGTCCGTTCATGTGCTTCGTCAGGCAGCTTTCTTAGGAAAGGAGCTCACCAAGGTAAAGCCGGTACTGCTCAATTTTGGCTGATGATGCATGATTAGAGTTGACCATTCATTCATCATCTACTTACAACTGTATCAATAAATCATGATCCTTGCTTTTAAGCAGCTTATACCATAATAGGGAAAGTTAGGAAATAAATCAATAATTTTAAGAGTGTTGTATGTGCAATAGAACAAAGGTGGTTACAGGTGCAGTTTGCCCTCTACTGTCTGATTGCCCCTGCTCAGTCCCTAGAACTTTAGCAGTACGACTGCAGTGTGTCATGTATTTGACATTCATCATAGCCTTTGATCACCACCATGAAAATCAGAGAAAGAAAGAGTAATGTTGAATGCAACAAAGCAATCATGAACGGGTCCTCAGAATGTCCTTATAAAAAGTAACAGCGATATCTCTAAATCAGGCCAAGGTCACAAACAGACTGAGGACAACACTTCGTTTATAATCTTTTCCTTCCACACCAGAACAAAATTAGTGAAAATACAATGGCAGGTTGCCATTCTGTATTGTGCCATGGAGTAGCTTATGTCAGAGGTTAATGTAGAGCAAAGTTCCCTGGAAAAAATGATGTCTTCACCTCTATATCATGAGTCTACAACATCAAATAATAAATATTTCGAGCCAGTAAGTCTTCTTTACCTGTATACTCTCCTTCTGTCTTTTCAGTGTGACCATATTTCAAAGCAGTAGTTAGGATCTGAATATGCACTGAAGTGTGGGTCATTTTCTGAACTACATTCAGTGCTATTTCTTGTCCTTTCCACATTAGAGTTGGAATGAAAAAAAAAAAAAAGAGCCCTCCGCAAATATCAATGATTCATGCTGACTAAGATATTCTGGCATCCATTGATTGATTTTTAAATGGAAACTCTTGCTATCCATTTGGTTTTAACTATTGATAATAACAAGCATATTGTTTTCATGTGTCCCTTCCCTACAGTGCCCTCCATGGAATCCCCACTAACAGTTCTTTCCTACCACTCCCTGTGGTGTGTTACACCATGGTAGCTTTTACCTAGCATGCAATTTACCTAGCTTTGCACTGTGTGATATAGGAAATGCCAGCTAGAATTATAAAGGTTTCAGAGACAAAAAAAGGTATCCTGCTATGTTTTGAATGAGGCTAAATTTAGTGCAGGAAACATAGGTCTTGTATGTACAAAACAGCTCTGCCACTCAGAAAAGCATCACAGAGTTTTATTTGAAAAACCTAAGATTATGAACCTTAAAATAAAATGTTTAAAATGCACAACACATAACTTCCTTCCTTAAAATTGACCCACTGAGAAAGTAGAATGAGCTGGATGAAATAACTTGAAACCACTTGAGTAAATAAAACAAAGAACAAAAAATGACAGATAGTAAAAGACAATGTTTAGGCCGGGTGGTGGTGGCACACGCCTTTAATCCCAGCACTCGGGAGGCAGAGCCAGGTGGATCTCTGTGAGTTCGAGGCCAGCCTGGGCTACCAAGTGAGTCCCAGGAAAGGTGCAAAGCTACACAGAGAAACCCTGTCTCGAAAAACAAAAACAAAAAACAAACAAACAAACAAACAAACAAAAAAGACAATGTTTATTAAGTGACAAATCATGTGATGTATGCTATATTTGCTCTAGGGAGTGGGCCTTCCTAATCCATTAGAAGCAAGAAAATTCTCATGGATGATGTAGTCAGGAAATTATACCTGAATAAGATTGGGTATGATACACAGGACATAACATGATTGATAATATGTGCACATGGGTTAGAACAACTTGCATGTGGAATAGAGATGGTATTCAACCTCAGAGAACTGTCTTGATGGAACAGTAGCCTTGCATTTGAAAGTAGAGAAATATGACTTGATATATTCCCTCAGTAAACAGCAGGGAAGTGACATACAGCCGTAAACGAAGTTGTAAAATGAAGGAATGACATATACCACAAGAATAAACAGAAACTACAGTCCAAGGTAATTCGGTTGTAGAAAGGCATGGGAAAGAAGAAAAACTGGTACAAACAAAAACTCGTTTGATAGGTAAGCCAGATGAGAATGGATAAGCAGCTGTTCTAATCACTATTTACATTTTAGACCTTTGAGTGGCTTTTCTCCTCCAATATGAAATCTTATTCAATGAAATATCATCCTTTAGTGTTTACTTGTACACAATTATAATAACGTTTTCAAAGTTTAGTCAAGTGTGGTATGAAACTATTAGTGTTTCCATTTATGCATCCAGTCACTCTAATTTGAATGGCCAGAATCATCAAGGTATCCCGATAGCTTAAAGAACTAAGTGTGGTATTTTACTAAGTTTTATTTTCAACTTTATTAGAATAAAAAGAACCTAGGCTATTAGTAACACAGAACTCTGGGCATATCTATGATAGTAGCTACAGAGACTATTAGATCATGAGGAGTCTGACTTATTGAATAAATGAATGGTTTTTATGGAATCTTAATATGTTGACATTTTTTTGGAGGAGGCTGTACAAGGCAATTAGTGGGCCTACCTAGAGGATGTAGTCCACAAAGACTTGTCTTTGGGGCCTGTATTGGCCCTTGCCTCTTCTTGTATTGCTTCTTTCTATTTATTGGTTTCCGTGATATTTACTGTTTTGCCCCTTACAGTCCCCACTATGAGAGATTAAATTCTCTGAAACTTTGAGTTAAATAAATCATTTCTCATTTAAGTTATTTTTTTCAGTTACTTTGGTCAAAGTAACACAAGTTAATAACACAGACAGTGAATTTTCCAACATTTCTCTTTTAAAAACAGTTCTTTTAACTTCTCTTTTATCCTCTAGTTGAACAGAGACACTGATTCCAATAATTCTTTTCAGAACAGTGTCATGCCTTGATATACCTGTCCTAATAAATTATTTTTATTAATAAACAAATAATTACAAATAATTGATCATTTGACATGTCCTCCTCAATGTTTCTCCATTTTTTGACAGGATCTCTCTAAAAATTAAAAAATCTGCAGCTCACTGATTGGCAAGGCAGGCTGACAGCATGATAGCACCTGGCAGAATTTGTCTGTCTGACCCAACTCTGACAAGGATTCACACTCAGTTCCTCCACCTTGCAAAGCAGACACTCACTGGGCAGCCCCGAACTCAAGACAGTATTAATATTAAAAGCAACCACAGAAGACAAAATCTGACCAATGATATTTGCCACCATGTTGCTCAATATTAGTTTTGAAGATACCATACAATGTTTGTAAAACTATTATAAGGGCATGACCATTAACTTAGGATTATGGTTGCAAGGTACCCCAAAGAGTTGAAAACTGCAGAGTAAAAGTCTAGAGTATTTTTCTGCTATCTCAGATTAACCAAGGCAGGTAAGTGGCTCTTCTGTATACTGATTATCATGATAAGAATTAAATAAAGAAAATTCCCACAAACTGCTAAAAGTATCTCTATATTTATTTGCAGAAAATACTTGCTTATTTTTGATATGCTCCAGTCTAGGGCAGGAGTTCTCAGTATGTGGGTCACAACCTCTTTGGAGGTTGAACGACCCTTTCACAGGGGTGGTATACCAGAGATATCCTACACTTCAGATATTTACATTATGATTCATAACAGTAGCAAAATCACACTTATGAAGTAACAATGCAATAAATTTTTGTTTGGGGGTCACTACAACATAAGGAACTGTATTGAAGTGTTGTATTAGGAAGGTTGAGAACCAGAATCACTGGTCTAGAGTATTTCTCTGCGAGCTCAGATTAACCAAGGCAGGTAAGTGGCTCTTCTATGTACTGAGTATCATGACAAGAATTAAGTAAAGAAAATTCCCACAAACTGTTAAAAGTGTCTCTATATTTATTTGCAGAATGTATTTGCTGATTTTTAAAATTCACTTTTAAATAAAATTATAGTCTGGGGATCCGTATTACTTTTTAAAATTAGACCTTGCCTTGGAGGAGGTAGGAATGGGGGGAGGATTGGGGGGGCTGGGGGGTGGAAGGAGAGAGGACAGGGGAATCTGTGGCTGATATATAAAATTAAATTAATAAAAAAGATAATTAAGCAGATGTTATTCTACTTCTCTTTATCTTCGCATATAAAAAATAAAGGACAATATACACAGATATGTGGTATTAGACAGACATAAACTTATTATAACCACATGTGTTTATAATTGGATGTACTTATTCTTTTAATAATTCTTAAATCTATAACATATCAGGACCTCCAACATTTTAAGTTAAAATTAATAGCCTAATACCATAAACTTTCATCCTTCAAGCTTAGTGGCTTAAAATGTTGTATTTCTTTAATTGCCATTTGTCTTTGTTTCCTTTCTCTTCCTATGATAAAGCACTGTGAAAAAAAAAACAACTTAGGGGAAGAAAGGATTAATTTGGCTTACACTTCCATTCATAGTTTATCATTGAGGGTATCAAGACAAGAATTTAAAGCAGAAACTATGGAAGGATGATGCCTACTGGCTTTCTTGAAGGTCCAAGCATAACTAACCTTATTCCACCTACTTGATGGTGATTCCCATAGCGATCTGAGGCTTCATACATCAATTAACAATTACGGCTGTTCTTCTAGGCTTGCTAACAACCCAAGTGATATAGGCAATTCCTTAACTAAGACTTCTTTGTCAAGTGACTCTAACTAGGTCAAGTTGACAGTTATAGCAAACTAGGATAGTATTATTAATATTATTATTAATTATTGAGTGTGTACGCACACATGTGCACTCTTTTCACAATGCTCATGCTCAGAGAATGTTCAGAATACAACTTTCAGAAATCAGTTCTCTTATTCCCACACTGTGTTCCAGAGATCTCCTTTAGATCACCAGGTTTGTGTCTCAAGGACTTTTACCCACTGAGCTATCTCCACAGCCCTTAAAATAATAATAATTTTACTATATCTCACAGTTGCAGCAGTCAGGGTATGGTGATATTTTCTTTGTACCAAAATGTTATTTGTATGTTAATAAATAAAGTTGCCTGGGGGTCAGAGTTATTAGCAAGCCATAGGAAAGCAGGGCAGTGGTGGTGTACGTTTGTGATCACAGCACCTGGTAGACAGAGCTAGGTAAGTCTATGTGTGTTCAAGGATACAGCCAGCATTGGATACACATGCCTTTAATCTCATTACCAACCATAGAACACCTGGAGGTCTATACAGACAGGCTGTAATGAGGCAGTCCTGTGGTTGGGTTTACAACCAATGAGAAGGCAGAACAGAAACTATATAAAGACTTTAACACAGGAAATACCGGCTCCTTCGGAGAGGTAGGACCACTGCAGGAGGAAGGGTAAGGTTTTGGTTCTTAGCTCTGACCTCTTGGCTTTCTTCTTTGCATTGGTTCTGTGTTTCTTATTTATACGACGGTTGGTTACATCTACATCAGGGGTTTGGTTAGAACTCAGGTGAGCAATGCTTGTTTCATGCGGCATGGGCTAAGTTCACCCTGTGCTATCTGTTCAGTAAGAAAAGCTTAGTTGCAGAATTTACCTTTGCTTAATGAAACTGTCTAAAATCTTGATGTGCACAAGTAAAAGAAAGACCTTTTGTGTCTATAAAGAAATATGCCTGTACTTCATCCCAGAGATTCTGACCCTGGTCTAAGGGGCAGTTTGCATTTTCACAGTTTCCAGGTTGTTCTAACATGTAAGTAGTACTGTTGATTTCATAGCTGATGAAGTAAAAAGGGAGAAATGTAATTTGTTCAACACTTTCAAACATCATCTGGAAGAAAAACATCTTCTTATCAAGTAACATAGACTCCAGTTGAATTTTTCAAAAATATAAGAAAAAATATGTATATGTATTGCCCTAAAATTGAGTGTAGAGTTCAAAGGACATGTTGGATTCTTATGTATTAACACATTACCATATAATACAAAGTCTCTAGAAATCAAAGTAAAGGGGCAAAAACTTCTCATTACCTAGTTATCACAATTCAAGATTCACAAATCAATTTTCAGTATGTTATTGGTCAAGCAAGTTGATAGGTCAAACAGAAGAGATGTTGAGTTCCAGTAAGGAGATAGTGTTTACTCATCAATTGCAAAGAAACATATTTAGAATGATTTATCTACTTGCTGATGGATATTCAATATAGTAAGCTCAGAATGAGAAGGGAATGCAGGCATGACTCGCTGAAAAAAATACACCATAAGAAGATGAGAGCACTCTAGTAAATAATTTTTTAGTTTGTCATTGTTTGTTTGTTTGTTTGTTTGTGAGATAGAATGTCATGCAGCCCAAGAGTGGCCTCAAACTTATGTAGATGAGGACAGACGAATTACAAGTTTTCCTTCCTCTGACTGTTAAGGGCTAGAATTACATGCATCTACCAAATGCCAATTCATGTTTTGTTATTTTGAGATAAGATCTCACGTAGCCCAAGCTGGCCTCACATTTACTGCACAGCCAAGGATTATGTTAAACTCTTATTCCTTGGGATTATAGTCAGCCCCATCTAATCTGGTTTATACTGTACTAGAGATTGAACCCACAGCTTCCTATATCTAGGCAAGCACTCTACCAAATGAACTCTGTCTTCAACCCCTGAACCAATATTTTAAAAATGAAAAGGATATATTTGGCAACTTATCATATTTTTGTGAAGCTATAAGTACCAATAATAATTATGGCAAATTTGAAAGCTTCATAGTTATATATTTTTTAAAAGTTAAATTGGCACATTGATTTTTCTAAAAAAAAAACCCCAAAGTGCATTTTACCTTCAAGAAGAAGCTTGTCAATATTTTGGTTGTATCCCTGACACTGGTTCTAGAAAGGGAGTTGATATTTAGTTAAGAAGAAGAAATCTTATAACATGAATTAGTGATTACATGGAACTTGAAATAAATGTTTCCAGTAGACACATGTGTGGCTGTTGGGATTATTTACATACTACCAACAAAGCAGTAACTTAGAACAAGGCAATTATGTGGTTTATTTGGAAATAAAACCACTTACAGTCACTTTAGAAGTATGTAGTGGACATGAGGACCGAGAAAGAAGAAATTGGAGAGGAAGGATTTGATCTTGACATCAGTATTTGCTTTTGATTGTAGTTCACTAGTTAATACTGTTAAAATGCATTAGACATCTGCAAACTTTATTGTGAACTATAGTGTATCCTAATTAATTCAATTTTTATTCATGGACATAATATTCATGTTATTTACTTCTATAGCAAGGAATAATAACTTTTCTTCATAAAATTTACTAATAAAGCTGAACTGGCAGAAAACATAGCTGTTGAAATTTGCCCACTGCAGTAAGAAATTACATATCAAAGAAAATGTACTCTGAATAAGTTGAAGATATGAAACATGGCACATTATAAAATGTTTTAAATTCTTCACAGATATTAAAGTTTATCATGGAATAAATACTGTATACTATGTTGATTGGTGACAATATATTATTTGGTCATATGCATATGTTTTAATCATTTATCTCATTTCCATTCCTGATCACTTTAACTGATACTCAATGTTAAACATGGAAAAAAAAACCATGAAATCCTAACAATATGATCACCTAAACAAGACCTACATAAAGGTAGGATCAGCTGAACTGTCAACATGAATGGGGAAATCTCACAATGCTGCATCATTAGGTGAAGAGGTACAGGTAATTAATGACTGCTAAGAGAGGAAGAATTAGTGTTCTCAAGACATGAGCACCCTAATAGGTTATCTATTCTCAAACAGTCAGCTCTAAATACTAAAGTGGTCCAGCAGGAGATATATATATATATATATATATATATATATATATATATATATA
>CABHPP010000974.1:16092-29074 GCA_902168425.1 Peromyscus attwateri
AAAAAAAAAAGGGGGGGAAGTGCTGTGGGATGTTCTGTATGGCAAATGTGTTGCTAATAAAGCACTGATTGGCCAGTGGCTAGGCAGGAAGTAGGCGGGACTAACAGAGAGAATTAAAAGAGCAGGAAGGCAGAAGGAGTCACTGCCTGCCAGCCTGCCAGCCAGCAACCGCCAGGACAAGCAGCATGTAAAGATGCCGGTAAGCCACGAGCCATGTGGCAAGGTATAGATTTATGGAAATGGATAACTTAAGATATAAGGACAGTTAGCAAGAAGCCTGCCACGGCCATTCAGTTTATAAGCAATAGAAGTCTCTGTGTTTCCTTGGTTGGGTCTGAGCGGCTGTGGGACTGGCAGGTGAAAGAGATTTATCCTGACTGTGGGCCAGGCAGGAAAACTCTAGCTACATGTATAGCATATCCCTTTCCTACTACTGTGCTCATCATAGTTATTTAGAGATTGTTTAGAGAAAAATAAGTTCCACTATACTGAATAGAACTCATTTACTTTTATTGTATGCTTTGATCTCTAGATGACTCTGCATCATTTATTTGATTTTGGTTTGAGTTAAGAAATTGAGTTTTAAATGGATAAATAGCTCTGGTTTATTAATCTTTTCTCCTAGTATTTCCTACTGTACTCATACACACAAAGTAATTAAAGAGGAAGGGGTCATGGATTTAAGAGGAAGTGGGTGGAATGTAGGACGGGAGTTTGTGAGGGCAAAGTGTAAGTTGAAATGATATAAATATAATACTCATGTATGAAATTCTCAAAGGTTTTAGAAAACTAAAGAAGACGTATCACTTTGAAAATACAGAGTAATAACTGATGTTCTTTGAAATCAAGATAAGATATTGGCAGCAAAGCCTTTTGTTATATGAGTTATCCTCCTGCTTTCCATTTTCTGGGTCTTTCCTCTTATAGGGCACAAAGTGTAATGCTCTGCTTTGGGAATAGTTTGGGTCCTAGGGTAAATCTCAGCCTTAAACACCATCTCTTTCTTGTCCTCTAACTATAGAGTCAGTGTTTAAGTATTTGAGAAAATAATATAAGTAATAAAGTTTCATGGTCCCTTACCGCCAGGGAAGCAGTCCCCAAATGATTGCTTCAAATGTCATTTCTTTGTTCATGTATCCAGGTGATAATCAAACAGTAATCTACAATACACCATTTAAAAATCACTCTTTACAACTACTGTGCTCATCACAAGTGTTTAATCTTTGCTATACTCTATATATCTCATCTACTTTTATTGTATGCTTTGATTTCTAGATGGCTATTTGTACCTTTCATTCAATTATGATTTGAGTTAAGAAATTAAATTTTAATGAAAAAAAATGGCTTTGGTTTGTGCATTTTTCTAATATTTTTACTGTATTCACAGAGCAGTAACTTTGGTCATTACAATAGTCCCCATAAACTATGTCATCCTAAAGTGATTTTCCTTGATGTAAAAACACAACTCTCATCTAAAAGGGAATGAGATCATTTATTTTGGAGCCAAGTATGAGTGACTGTGTCCCAGGAACATATATTCAGTTACCTCTAAGACAATATTCCAATGAAGTAACAGCTTCATGAAATTTGTATAGTAATAGAAGTTATAAATTAAGACACTGTTCCAACACACTGACGAAACATCAGGTAGGTTGGTCACAGCCAACGGAGAGATCTGTCATAGGTCTTGGATACTATTTGATGGCATCTTAGCATATAGGTAGGTGGAAACTAGTCGGACTTTCCTAAAAGAAGTTTCTAATCGTCACAGGATAGACATTAAGTCAAATACAAGGTGGGCAACAGATGGCTATTTGGGGGACAGGCAGGCTGAAGACAATTTGGTTTTGACACTGCAACTTTTCCAGGGCCCTGCAATATCAGAAATTCTAATCAGTCAATCACCTGTGTTGAACGCTCAACGCAAGTGAGGTTTTTAATCTTAGGACCTCCTTTCATAACTTTTAACTCATCATGTATAAAAGGATGGATATATTTTCCATAAACTTTATGGAAATTCATTTATTCTTCATTTTTTCTAGCATCAAATATTTTGTAATACTCACCTATATTATTCTCAACATAGTATTAGTAAGAGGTATTTATAATGAAACATATAACCAGTGTTTCTCAACCTGTGGTTTGTGACCTCAACAGTCAATCTTTCCCATTATGCAGAGACTGGACAAATGATACAGCTAACTCTCTCAGGACTTGATAATTAGCCCCCAATTTTTTTTTCAGGATTCTCTAAATGTGGGAGCCCATTTTCAGGTTCCTTGTGGCTTTACTCAGCAGATCTGCATAGAGGATGATTAGGACCATGGGCCTGAGTGCAGGTGTAATGGTCTGCACTTGGCTGTGCTGGGGGAGGGGGATCTTTTCCTCCACCCCTTGGCGTCTCTATAAATACCCTAGGGCAGAGACAGTCAGGGCCTGTTGGAATAGGTTCCAGGCCCTCTCGAGGCTATCCTGTATTTTCTATCTGTTTACCTCCACAATCTAAATCCTTCTATCTAATATTTCCTGCTGCTCGCACTCAAGAAAACTCTGGGGAACTGTGGGGTTCGTGGGTAAACGCCCTGCACCTAAAGATGTCTTTACCCCCAGAAAGCAGAAAGTAATTTTAAGAAAATGACGCCCACATTCCCAAGAGGTGGGTTGGGTGGTTTTTGGTCTTCAATGGCTTACGGATAATTGTCATTGTTTCCGATGGTTGGTTACAAGTTGTTAATTGTTAATGGTCAGAAAAAAAAAGCTAAACAAAGGAGAATAGATACAGGGTACTTGTTTAAAAAAGAAAAAAGAAAAGAAAATGAGGATATAGAAAATGGTATATTATTGAATCTACTCTGAAAAGAAATAAGGAAACAAATGATAAGATAAAAGGTAGATTTTTGAATCTACTCAGAAAAGAAAAAGAGAGAATGTGGATATGATAAGATAAAAAGATAGATTATTGAATCTACTTTTAAAAAGGAATTGCTTCTTCTTTTTTTTTTTAATAAAGATGCTGAAATGCATCTCTTTTTTTTAGAATTTCTTTATTAATATGTATACAGAAGAGGGCACCAGATCTCATTACAGATGGTTGTGAGCCACCCTGTGGTTGCTGGGTATTGAACTCAGGACCTCTGGAAGAACAGTCAGTGCTCTTAACCTCTGAGCCATCTCTCCAGCCCTGGAATTGCTTGTTTTAAATAGAATAAATAATGAAAATTTTTTGTCTGAATTTGTCAAATGTTAATCTACTGGACATTGTTAATGTATATAATGGAGTTTTTTTTGTCTGAATCTGTCAAATGTTAATGGACTAGATATTGTTAATGTAATTCTTGACTGTATATATTGTATATACTTTTTCTTATATTAGTTATAACTTTTTAAATTTTAAACAAAAAAGGGAAAATGTGGTTGATATATTGTGCACCTATAAATTTATCTGGGGGTCAGAGAACAGAACAGCCACTATATTAAACATAGAGTTTAGGCAGTGGTAGCACACACCTTTAATCCTAGCATTCCGGAGGCAGAAATCCATCCAGAGCTCTGTGAGTTCAAGGCCACACTGGAAACAGAGCCAGGCATGGTGGCACATATCTTTAATCCCAGTATTTGAGATCTCATGTCTTGCTTGGGAAAGAAGCATGCCTTTAATTCCAGGAAGTGATGGCAGGAAGCCGAAAGGTATATAAGGCATGAGGACTAGGAACTAGAGACATTTTAAGCTTTTAGGCTTTTAGTAGCAGTTCAGATGAGATCCATTCAGATGAGGACTCAGAAGCTTTCAGTTTGAGGAAGCAAGATCAGCTGAGGATTTGGCAAGGTGAGGCTGGCTGTGGCTTGTTCTGCTTCTTTGATCTTTCTCTAAGGCTTTCACCCCTATATTTGGCTCTGTGTTTTTTATTTAATAAGATCATTTAGAAATTCATCTACAGGTTGACAAAGCATGATGGGTAATGGACTCCCCTACTGCAATTAGCAGTGCAGAAGTCTAAACTCAAGTTAATGAATATACTTGTTGATTTTCAGCTTCACTACACTGGAATAATTACTTTGCATTAACATATCAACAAGCTAATAATCAATAGTCTAGGGTTCAGGTCACTGAGCAGATACCTTATGTGTTTGCTTTGTTTACCTAGTAATTGCTGAGGAAATCAGTGGATTTTGCTGTCAGCATTTCTATTAGTATGTAGTTGTATTGTCTTCTCATTAACAGAAATATAAAATGAACATGAAGACAACACTGTCAGTAACAATTGATGAGGTTGTATTCATCTAAACATGTAACAGTATGAACAGAAATGTTCAGAAGACTGTGGTGTGTGTGTGTGGGTGTGTGTGTGTGTGTGTGTGTGTGTGTGTGTTATTTCTTACTAATAGTATGTTGTTCCATAAACAATACTAGGTGTCCATTGAATCCCTTCACTTTTGGTTTCTCTTTGTTATTTATCTGGTTTCAACTTTCCAGCATACCTTCCATCAGAGTGCCATGTGACTTACACACACATCACAGTCTTCTGAACATTTCTGTTCATACTGTTACAGGTTTACATGAATATAACATCATGAGTTGTTGCTGAACATGTTGTCTTCATGTTCATTTTATTATTCTGTTAACAAGAGGACAATAGATCTACATACTAATAGAAATGCTGACCTCAAATTTGCTGATTGCTCAGCAATTACTAAACAAAGCAAACACATTTATTGATACAAGAAAGAGCAACAACATCGTATTTCCTCCCCCACCCCATTTCATAGATGTTTTCCCCATCTTCTTGGCTTGTTATAATGGTTTTAGAAATAGTCTTAGAGATGCAGCTAGTGTTTGTTAATTATAACTTAAGCAGAGATATTTCACATAATAGATCGTTACATGTTACAAATCATGGAACTACAACATTAGCTAAGTCACATTCTAAATTTACTTTGACATCCCAGTTTTAATTTAACTTTCCATATTTTGTCTGGAGTTGTTATTGTTTCTCCAACAACTTGTGCTGCTTGCAAAGTTTGAATATATATGGTTATATTAAAAAACAGAATAAAGTAATTTGATGCATTAAAAGTCAAATCAACAATTTACATTTATTGTTTTCAAGAGCCATAAAATGTTATAAAACCCAAACAATTTGAAATAATGAGAGGCAGAAAATAAAGTGTATTTTTTTGCCATTTGAAGTCTAGAATATAGGCCTATGAAGTCTTGTATCCAGAAACAAATTTGGTTCCGTCTCTGGGTCTAGCACATGTACTACAAGTGTAGCACTTTGACTTGTATTAAAGTGTGGCTGGACACAGAATGATAGCCTAATGATCTAACTTCAAAAAGCTGGTATAAAAACTAGCATAGCTCAAGGAAAGCACTTAGAGGACTACTCGATTGCTGTAAATACTACACAATTACTTGTGTCCTACTTTTGAGATATGCATATTCTAATTTAAAAGCCCTATATTTAGTATGTATTCTATACACTTTTTGCAAATATTCAATTTGAAAGAAACAGAAGCCCATCATTTCCAGTGGTGTTCCTCACATTCACACCATTATTCCCACCCATAGATGTGATTTAATAACTCCAGCCTACTTTGCATTTTATTTTTAGATACGTTAGCTGTATACAGTTTTCTGATTTATCTGCTATGAGATTAAAATACTAGAAAGTATTTCTTGACATTAAATTTTGTTAGCACATCAATTAACAAAGACACTCATTTTTCATGTTGTGAACATAGACTTGAAATACAAGAGACAAGGAATGTAGGTTGTATTTCATAACTCAGTGTCTGTAAGCTGACAGTTATATTTTTGTCAAGTAACTAGTATATGCAACTATGTATTATAGGTGTCACATAATGACTTCATTACAGATCTAGGACTCAGTGTGGTTTGGTACTCATTCGGTAAAAACTAACATTTTAGCATCTAAGATTTTTTATTTTTGAACTCAATGCTCTTAATTCAAAACCATTTTTTAAAATGTATGCATGTTTCCACCTGATAAAAGATATAATTAATGCCTTTATTTTTAAATATTTAACACATTTAAAAATGATTTAATATATATTTTAAATCATCTAATTATTTTAAAATAATATATTTATGACTTTAAAAATCTACTCTCAAACATTCTCTTGGCTTCTTAAGCTAACTATAATACTAAAATATGTTAGGTTTAGTGAGAAATAGCAATGAAATGTCAAAAATGTATTTTTATTGTAAATTGAATTTGCATTTAAATGATTATGAGTGCATATATTCTGTCAGAACCATAATAATAAAAATCAGGAAATGTAAGCTCTGATCTTGAGTTATTTTAAATTTTGTTCTTAGATGATAAATATTTTTACCTTTGCATTTACGCTGGTTATCTTTCTATTACTATAAGAATAATATGGTATGAATCTGTTTTTGCAAATAAAAGATACCTTTTTATAAATTTCTCAAACTCTAAGCCAAGACCAACTGATTTAGTGATTTGGTTCTGAGGCAGTACAGTGAATTAGGGAGGGAGTATGAGGACAAGGAGGCTTCATCAATGTTGGAAAGAAAGGGTCTGGGCTTTGAAACAGGGGCATGCCCCTAGTAACAGAAGGCTTTCTTCTAGACTCTGCCTGTGGTTTCCGCCACCTCCCAGGAGCACCAGTTGGTGACTGAACCTTTAACACTCGTGCCTGGGGAGAACTAAGATCTAACCTAACACAAGGTTTTAATCTAGTTCCAGTCTTAATGTGAATAAGTCAGAACTTGTTCTTTCTGTGTAGCAGTAAATACTAACTGGGGCCAGGCGGTGGTGGCGTACACCTTTAATCCCAGCACTCGGGAGGCAGAGGCAGGCGTATCTCTGAGTTCAAGGCCAGCCTGGTCTACAAAGTGAGTTCCAGGAAAGGCGCAAAACTACACAGAGAAACCCTGTCTCGAAAAGCCAAAATAATAATAATAATAATAATAATAATAATAATAATAATAATAATAAATGCCAATTGTGTTTTCTATTGAGACTGTGATTATCTAAGCCATTCCTTATTATTAAAATCTTAAGGTAAATATAAGAATCATATAAGAGGCCAGAGTTTACCATTTACCTTATCCAAAAAACAATGAAAACAGAAACAAACAAACAAACAAAAAAACACCATCACTTGGATATACTGACTTTACTCTTGCAAGTCTCACCAAGAATCTAAATGCTGAGGTCAGCAGAACTCATGACAGGCTATATCCTCCTTCTGAGATATATTCAGCTGTTTAGAAAAATAATAAGGTATGAGGTTGAAGGCCAAGTACTCTCAATACCCATGAAGATAGTAAATCTCATTATTAATCATTGCGCCTGAACATATTTATGTACTGCAATGAAATGCCCATGGATTAAAAATATATAGAGAGACCATAATAGACTTCTAAACTGCTCTAAATATAGTTGTGCAATGAAAATGTCAGCTCTCTCTCTCTCTAGCTCTCTTTTTCTCTACAAATATATCATATTAACTATTAACTGATGTATACATATATCCTATTAAATGTAAGTATAGTATTTAGATCATATGGATATATACATCTATTCTTAGTATGAATGTGTACACATACTTTGCAAGTACATTTTCCTCTATATATTTGTATACAAATATAGACTAACTATAAATCTAAGATTAGAGGCTCACTCCTTCAATTTAAAAATGTTTTTATCAATGTTTTCTGAATTCGGTGTTAGCATCCTAAGTTCTGTGTCTCAAGTTGTTCATAGCTCCAGTTACATAACATTCATGCTAGGAGCATTATGATGAGGGGGAAAAGCACTAGAAATCATGTATTCTCAAAATGTAGTCCCTGGATTCACACGTACCAACACCATTTAGTACCTTAATAGGAACACAAAGTCCCTCACTAGACGTATTGAGTATATGAAGCCATGGGTTGGGACCTGACCATTTGTCAATTAGGCTCCCCAGATGATGATGCACAGAGGTAGGAAAGTCACTCCCATTCTTTTGGCTATACCTTATTCACATGGGCATACATAGCTGATGATAATGCTAGGATTTAGGATTACTTCAAGTAGCTATATACTTGACTAAACTTGAGGTATTTCTGTAGAAAAGAGAAAGCATGGTGTTCCCTGGGGCGGCCTTTGTTTCTATTGAAATTTTGTTTTTTGGGATCTAGGGTCTCACTATTTGCACTGTGAAATTCAGGTTAACCTTGAACCATTATCTTCCTGTTTTAGCCTCTTCTGTGGTAAGATTTCAGCTGTGGGCAACCAAGCCCAACTAAATTCTACCTTTCTTAAGAAAATGTCCCTGCATTATGAAGATTATGGGACTTGGATTAGAAAGCAAAGGTATTGGCTGCCAAGCCTGAGGACGTGATTTGGAGCCCATGTGGTGGAATGGGAGAACCAACTCTACATGTTGTCCTCTGACCTCCCACATATTCTCTGTGGCATGCTTGTAGTCCTTGCCCCCCACCACAATAAATAAATATAAAAAGAAGATGTTCTATTTTTTCCAGTTATTTATTGGTTTCAACAGCAATTCTTTTCTATTACTCAATTTTTAAAATAATACACTAACATCAAATGGTGTTTACTATTTTAAAACTAATAAAACCCAGACTTGTAGATGATAGATTTCTGTTTATCTCACACTTGGTGGAAGAGTCAGATTTCTAAATTAGGTCTCCTTATAGGAAGTACTTACCAAAGTACTGTTTCCCATGTCTTCAAAATATTGTTCCCTTCCAAATGTTCCCCATGAAAATGTTGGTCTTTTAAAACATGAAAGCTAAAATAGCAAATTAAGTAGCAAAGCAGCAAGAACTTTAAAATCATAATGCTAATCAGAAGGCACCCTGGACATTTTCCTATTTCTTGTTTATATTTTAATCATTGAAATCTCAAAATAAAAACCAGCTTTTAGTAAGTAAAAAATGTTAATAACTCAAGATCACTGGCTGTCCTGGTACTGCTAGTATTTCTAAACTTTGATTTGAAGCTAAGCTAATGTGACAATAAAATGTTTAGAAAGGGGGAATAAATGATGTAATTATATGATAACCTCAAAAAGTAAAAGAAATCATAAAAAGAAAAGAAGACAGGTGGTGCTAGCGTGGCACTTGCTTGTTCTTTGACATAAAAAGGGTAAAATGGCTGTTATGAAAGAAGCTACAATAATAATGGAAGTCATTAAAAGCCTCTGTTTCCATCCTTTATCATGATCAGAATATTCACCTCTATTTAAGACGTTATTTAATATTTCTGCTTGGCCTCTACAGAGACTGGCTTATAATTTGTCCTAACATTTCAGAGTGTTCATATGAACCCAAAAGTGCTATGTAGTTTATAAACGTACCTTATTCAGTACAGCACACATGATAAGTAAGCATACATTTCAGAAGTAGACTAAGAGAAACATTGTCGAAAGACCAATTCTATTTGATACTTGTATGGGCCTTAGCTTGTATTTTCCTAGGATTTCTGATGTCATGCATATAGGTGGCATGAAGGTTGAACTGACCTTGACTTAGGCACAGTCAGAAGGTCTGAGCCCAGCACTGGTGAGCTAGCTCCATGAGCAAAATCACTTAGGGAGAAAACTTGATAATCTTGATTTAGGTCCCCGAAAGCCTGGGCGTAATGGGCACACATATGTAATGCCAGCACTCCTATAGCTAGATGGGAGGATCGGACAGAAGTATGTGGGGCTAGGGAGCTTACACAGGCCGATTGTCCTGGCCATTGTAGAGCACAGAAACAGTATGACAAGGTGGAAGGTGAGACCAATTCCTGAAAGTGGTGTTCTGGCCTCCACATGCAAGTTATGGCAGGCTAACACCATTGTTGCGTGAGCGTGCGTGCGCACACACACACACACACGCACACACACACACACACACACACACACACACACTATATATATATATATATATATATATATATATATATATATATAGTATTTTTACTTACTTTATGTGCATATATGTGTGCCAGAATGTATGCATGTGCACCATGTGCATGCAGGAACCCAGACTTCAGAGGAGGAGTTGGATGCCTTGGAACTAGACAGTTGTGAGCTGCACCATTCAGGTGCTAGGAATGGAAACTGGATCCTCTGGAAGAGCAGCAGATGCTCTTAACTGCTGAGCCATCTCCTTAGTGTTGATAACCAATAAGATATTTTATAAATTTAAAACAGTCTGAATCTTATTGTCTGTGTATGCCATGCGGGAGCTGCAGTTATTAGATGAAGAGAACTATTTCCAACCTTTGAAAGTAGCTGTTTTTCCTTGACCAATTCCCAACACAGGTAAAGAAAATATTTGGAATTACTACTCCTATGGGAGGAAATACTCATAAAGTAAAGGCATTATCAAATAGTTATGATTTCGCAAAAAGAGCATTATTCAGCATGAATGGGATAGAAGTGCCATATTACACTAAACAAAAGGAGAGAAAATGATTGTTTCATGTATACCAACAGAACACATGATAATGATGATTACAGAATGTGCATTTCCATTAATCTTCAAAACCAGTTACTTAGTGGTATTACTCCCTTTGTTAAATCTGGAATAAGAATTACAGAAATTCATGTTTTAAAGCTGTGAAGTTAGTTCAGTAACTAGACATTCACGAGGAATTTTATTCTATCTTTCTAAATGTAGAGTTGAAGCAGGAAACAGCTATGTCCCAGGGATTTCATTTTCTAGCTTTGTGTAACTAGCTCTGCTGACTACCACTTGCTCATAAATAAAGAGGCCCGTGTTAGTTCCAGGTCAAGATACTTAAGCTACTGGACCTTCTCCATGTTCTCTAACTGCTATGCAGACAAAGTGGACTTTGAGACCCTGTGTGAGGCAGGGTCCATGGTTAGGCAGGAACATAGGTCACTGAATCATTTTGTGAAGGATAAAAGCTTTATATTGCATCAATGATAATGTATTTGGGGATTTGGATGGTGGCTAGATTGTATAATTCTAATACAATTAATAAGATAGGATATAGGAGAGGAATATGATCCCAGGACCCATGACGATCCTTGCACATCATCCTGATGTTCTATCCAGGAGTCATGATGGTCCTTACACTTCCTCCAGTAGTTCTATGCAGACTATAGGTAGTTTATTGGCCTGAAGAGAATTGTTCAACATTTTAACAAGGCTTCTTTCATTAGGCCCTTATACTACATATAGGAGAGCTATCACATCAGTAACTAGGTTTTTACATATGCTAAGGACAAATTTAAGCAACTCATGTGGCGATGATGGTGATAATATTCACGCTGAGCAAATTGTCACTGTCAGATTTGTGAATATTGTTATGACTTTCAGAATCTGTGAAAAAATATAATATACTGAAAGTGTATATTTGACAAGGGAATCCAACAACTTACTTTTGCTCAGGCAAAAAAAAAAAAAATCAGTCACTCCTCTAGCACAGTTTGGAAATGCTATAAACTTGGATCTTAGGGTATGATGTCTAAATACAGACTGATATGAAACTCTCGTCTCCATTTGGTTATTGATATTTTATCCATTATCTCATTCTCTCTCCTGACATCATGTCGGCTCCAGCATTCCCTTTGATATCCCCCACTGCTTGGCACAGTGAGTGGCACAGAATGAGATCTGGTTTTAACACAAACATTGAGAGAATGCTGCAAAGATTTCAAAATCTACATTATACTCTTCAAGACAACGAGCTATTTAGTCACCTGTGGTGATGATGGCGTTCATGCTAGAAACATTTTAATGAAAATATATTACAATTTAAATGGAAAACAATGTTTAATGTTGAATATTTCAGAGCACCAAATTATCCTTCCTAGTAGTTCTTAAGGCAGCAGAATCAACTAGACTTCTTTCATTAAAAAAAAAAAAAAAATCAAGAGCAACAACAAGAACAGGTGTTTGGGACACCTTTTCCTTAGCTAAAAGTTATGGCCACAGACACAGAGCATTTCTTCTTTTAAAAGGGCTGCCTTTCTTTTTGTAGATTAAGTATTATAACTATAAGGAGAGCTATGCTGGGAGAGACCAAATAGCCTATTTAGGTCAGACATTCAGAGGAGAATAAACAACATTAATAGGCTCTTATTGGGCAGACAATGGTTCTTCTCACTTAAAATACGTGTTAATACTTTAACACAGATATATTCATACAAAATGAAAAACTGAAAATTAGAAAGATGAAGAATAGTTTACAAAGTCACAAAACTATTAAATGGAAACCCTACTCTTTTTGCTCTTGAAATACATACTATAATTTTGACACTCTTTATGGACCTTTTATACAATGAAATGTAAATGATCATGTTTGTGTATACAGATTTTTTTCTTCTGCATAGTCTAGTTAGGGACACAGTTGCTCGGATTTGGTCCTTTCTGAAAACACTGACCTACCATGTAGAATGAGAGGTCTTCTGTCTCAAAATGCTTTTTCTGGGTTTTATTATTATTACTATTATTACCTTACAGACCTTTTGCATATACATTATTGCTTCTGTTTTTTTTTTAGTTTTTTGTGTGTGCAAATGTGTGTCTTGGCATCTGTATGTGTTTCTTGTGGTTTTTCTTTGGTTCTTTTATTGCTCTGTTTATTTTATCCTAATCTGGTTTGTTTGTTTTTATCTGATTTTATTATATTATTATTATCACTATTATTAGTATTATTACTATTATTACCTTAGATAACTTTGTAATGTAATAATAGAGAGAAGGAAAGGGTATAGGTTTAGGTTGGTGGAGTAGTTGGGAAGATCTTGGAGGAGTTGAGGAAGGGGAAACTGTAATAAGAATATATTGCATGAAAGAAATCTATTCTCAATTAAAAATGAAGAAAAATGTAAACTTTGTTTTAATAGTTAGCAATCATTTCATTCATAGCCTACAGATCTTAACAGTGGTACCAATTCATTTGGTAGCTTCCTTTATATCTAATCTACAAAGTCATACTGGGACTATAGAACTTTCCATATA
>CABHPP010000974.1:37804-92131 GCA_902168425.1 Peromyscus attwateri
GTGCTTTATTAGCAACATATTTGCCATACAGAACAGCCCACAGCACTATACTTTATGGTTTCTAAATGTATTTGCTAGTTCTGTCCTGAAATTGTTATTTTGTGTATACCGATATACCAATAACACTAGTGTATAAGTTTGTCAGTTTAAGAGAACTCTGTCCAGAAGAGAACTTATGCACACTTGCAAACTATGTGTTGGTCTGATAGAAAACTCTATCACACTGAATATTAACTTGTATTTGGTTATAGTGATTTGAAACATTTGTATTTTCACCTATGAGCTGTTTCTGTTCTATTTTTGAACTTCTTATTTTTTCCTTTGCTTGCTTTTTTAATTGAGAAAATAGTACTTTAAAATAATTTATGCAAGTCTTCACATGTCAAATTTTATCAACCATTATCTATGGAATTATGATTATTTTAAATTGTTTTATGGGTTTTGGCAGATACTTTAAATTTTTATTAGTTTGTTCCTAATCATAATAGATTCATTCATTCTGCATTAATATTCATAAACTTATTATTAGAACAAGAATATTCTGTTTTTTACATATTTTGTTTTAGTTCCAGTTTTTCAAAATGTTGTCTTCCTACATATGATGAGTGTATTTTATTAAGTAAAACAAAACTAAATAAAATCACAACACACCTTTATTTTAACAAAAATAGAAAGGACAAAATAATACCAAAGAATAACCAGATTTTATAAAACAGGAGATCATCTATAAATAAATATATTTTACACCTTACAGTGAAAATATAACACTGGACATATGTAAGCATATGTGCATATATTCTGTAACAAATGCTCAAAGTAAGCCTGTATTTTAAAAAGTAGACTATGTGATGTCTAATTACCCAGCTTCACTTACATACATACATATGTAATTGTTATCACTATTTGTAAATGAGCAAAAACTTAAGTAGGCAAGAACATTATAGATGTGGACCCAAATATGCCTCTTAGACCAGCATATTTTAGGTATAAGCACTGTGTGTTCTACATTGATGGTTTAGGTGAATATGCATTTCTCGGCATAAGCTTCTTTTTTTTTTTTTGTATTTCACTTGCAAAGTGCCAACAAGTCTCTAAGTGCATTTCTTCAAATTCTGTAATTTCTATCCTTATTACTATCACTCACTTTAAATTCTTAAATGTTATTTCATTATACACTCTGTCAGTCTACTCTCCCGATTTCATTTTGGAAAAAAAAAATAGCTGTATAAAATGCTAAGTACTTGGTATAATTATTTTGGGAAAGCTCTATAGCATTAGGGAGAAAAACTACTTATTTCTGAGGTCAGTTTTGTTTGGAAAATAATTTCGTAAGAAAGCAAATGTTGATGTAAGAAATGGCTTTCATCTTTTGTCATGAATTTCCCCCTCAAGCAAGATATTGCACTGTAATTTAAACAGTAACTGTGTAGTGATGAAGTATACAGATACTGTCTCTAGTATCACAGAATTTTGACATCCAGTTTACAACCGTTTCCAGGATGGTTACTTTATTACTTTAACTGCTGGTTAATCTACTAGAATAAACATTATCTTATAAAATGTGGTACATTGCAATCACTAGAAACGTAAGAAATTTACTGACTGTAATGACAATAACACTGGGAAGTATGATTTGTTATCTGCTATATATGGTGTCAGGAGAGCCAGACATTTATTTAATTGTAACAATATTAAATGGGAAAATGTGGCTGCATTCCTGCTGAGCTACTCCTGACCTGGTTCCAGAGAGCAGCACCTAGCCCTAATTCTTCCTTTGTTTAACACCTTTTGTTTCTCTTATCCCTTTTGTTTCTCTTCCCACCCTATGTGAATCTTGTCTGAGAGTCTCTCAAGGATCAAAGACCTATGTAAAACTTGGTTCAGGAAACCTGAAAGCCATGGTATCTGAAAAAATAAGGAATTTGCACTTGGCATTTTATCTTTGGGAGCTCCTTTCATGTTGCTTTGAAGGTATATTTACTGGCTAAACTGTAAATAGAGGAAACATAAAAATTCCCTAGGCCAAGAGAAAGTGCTTCAGTCCTTCAAGGCTGGACACCCCTGCAGCCATGAAAGCCTAGATTCATTCTTAAGATACCTCTGAGTCTTTTTTCCGTGGATCCATGTGAACCCACACACCTGTGCCATACAAACAGCGACAGGAAAATAGAGTACCCTAAATTTTCTAAAAGTTAGCCAAAACATACTATTTTAAAAGTGTGGCATAAGCCACTCCCTGATAAACTGAACTATGGTTTCAGAAAAGGTATATAACACAAAATGTCAAGTTCAAATGAAACACTGAAAATGAACAAGGAGCATATGACACACATATATACAAAAATTTCTGAGATGTATACCAATGAGAGCATCATATCTTTTTAAAAATGAGGCAAACATTCCAATGGTCTACAATAACTTAGGGAAAAATCACATGACCTACTTCATATCACATGACACACTCCATCAATTAAAACTATCCTCAGCTCTTTCTTTTTATATACTGTATATTTTAAGCTTCTAAGAAATGTTTTCTTTCTCCTCTTATTTCCTAACTAGTAAAATTCCATCATTTTGCCTGAAGTCTTAGGCTGTCCTAATTGCTGGTGAAAGACAGCAGAAAATAAAATAGTTCCAATTTTTCTTATGCATGTAGAAAGTAGATCATGTTACCACAACTAGTTTCATACTATATAATGTGCTGAGAAGATTTGCAAAGGTGTCTGTTTTCCAGAGCAGAGATGTGTGTGACAATACTTGACTATTTCTGTTTCCAAGTATTAAACAGTAGATAGGAGGTTCATTTGAACTAAGGGGCCATTTTAAATAACTAGCAATCAGAGCACTGTGGCTTCTGGAATACACAGATAATTTCTATAGATCTGTCTCCATGCTTTATTAGAATTAGAGGGATAGTAGAATGTCTGTAATGAAAGAATGGAGGGGGCAGTAGTGGGGATGAAAGGATTAATCAAGGAGGGAGGCAGGGAGGGGTAGTGGCAAGGTTAACCAAAACTAAGTACACATGAAAAAAATTATGGAGGCCTACTAGTTGTTAATTTCAAAATACAAGTTAAAACAAAAAATGAGTTCTGACAGGATTACTCAGAATGGGTGAATATCGTTGCTTCCAGACTACATGAGTTATTGAAAGAAACCCCCAGTTCAAGGCATGGTGTACCTCCCCTAGGAATTATTGGCTAGGGAGAACCCAGAGACTCCCAAATCAACACAGGCTATTGCCCAATGCACCTGATGACCTTCCATAACGACACAATAAGACCATGTTGCTGAAGACACCTCACATCTTGGATGCAGGACAGAGAAAAACCAGTTTCAAATCAACTAGAAAATTTCTTCCCTGCTGGATACATTTCAAAGCTCAGGAAGATGCTTTGCAGGCTTCTGGGGAGAAAAGCTATCATTGGTCTTATGGAATACTGGAGGATGCATACTTCAATACTGAGTTTCCGATGGAAATGTGCCCATTGGTGCAATAGTTAGACTGTTATGGGGTAATTTACTGCTTTCTGACTGGATTTTAGGCCTGCTTGACAAGGGGAAATTTCATGCCTAGAACTGTAATTCATCTCAAAAGCCCATGTTTGAATAGGTCATTAACCCTAAGGTAAAACCTGGCTATTTTTATTTTTCTAAATGGTATGCTGTCAAGGTGCCTCCCAAATATGTATCCTTATTTCGATAGATATGTCATATCAATTATACTTATAAACTCACATCAGCTGTGGCTGCCTGCATAAGACCTGCACCAAGGTCAAGATATCTCAGATTCCTGCAAAGTAAAACACACTTCTTATTGAGGATATGTTGGCAATTTATGGGTGCTGAATAATCACTTTGAGGATGTGGACATAGAGTAGGAGTCTCATTCTTCAGTGGATGGTCCCATATCCATGCAAATATAGACAGCACTAACCAGACTTAGTGTTTCGTAAGAAGAATGAAATAAAGGAAGAGAGAGAGAGGAAGGGAGAAAGAGGGAGGGAGGGAGAGAGGGAAGAAGAGAGAGAGAGAGAGGAAAGGAGAGAGAGAGAGAGGGAGGGAGGGAGAGAGGGAGGGAGGGAGAAAGGGAGGGAGGGAGGGAAGGAAAGAGAGAGAAAGAGAGAAAAAAAGCATGAAGTTGGAGGTAGATGTGTGGCAGGGAAATGAAGTGTCTGGAAGGTAGGATTGGAGGTAGAAATAATGCTGTTTTACTATATTCATGCATAAAATCTCAAGAATAAAGAAAAACAGCAACAACAACAACAACAAAGAATCAAGTATCTGCTCGTATCCCAGGTTGTTTAGACTAAAATACAAACACTCCCCCATATTACTGGCAGGAGTGTGAATTGATGTCAATGTTTACAAAGTAAATTGAAAATACATACTACAAATCAGAAATGTCAACGGGAGAGGCGGCTTAGCAACTAAAAGCCCATGCTACCTTTGCAGAGGACCTGAATATGGTCCTCAGAATGTTAGATTACTCACAATTACCTGTAACTCCAACCCAAGGGGATCCTTCACCCTCTCCTGGCCTTCAAGGGTACCGAACTCACATGTGAAAATACACACACACACACACACACACACACACACACACACACACACACACACCATTTTTAGATGTATTTTTCTTCCCTGTTCATCTGTGCTAACCTCTCTCCCCCATTCCACATTATGTCCTCTTTCATTTTCTTCTCCTATCATAGGATCTGTGTCCTGCTGTCCCCCCTCTCTATCTCCTTCTCCTACCCTTTTCCAAAGGTTTCATTTACTTTCCCAGCTTGTATGGTTACTCCAAGTTGCATACATAAATCCAAAGGTTAGGATCTAGGACCCACATACAAAAAGAGAAGTTGCAGCATTCATGTTTCTGGGTTTGGGTTACTTTACTTAGCGTAATATTTTCTAGATCCAACAACTTACCTAGAAATTTCATTTTTTCTATATAGATGAATAGAATTCCATTGTGTACATGGACCACATGCTCATTATACATTCATGGCCCCTTAAATTCTTTCAATTTTCTAGCTATTCTGAATAGAGCAGCAATAAACATGGCTGACCAAGTTTCTCTGTAGTAGGATATTGACTCTTTTGTCTATATGCCATGGAGTGATATAACTCGCCTACACAGTAGATTCACTTGTAGCTTTTTGAAGCTTCTCCTTACTTATTTGCATATGGCTGCAGAAGTTTGTAAATCCCACATACTGAATAAGTATTCCCCTTTTCTTGACCAAATGCTTACCAAATATGTTTTAAAAAGTCATAGGGAAACTTATTATTACATAAGTTTTCTCAACATACATACACACACACACACACACACACACACACACACACACACACACAGAGTTATGTATTCTACCACATGGTAGAATGTTGTTCTCTCCAGAAACTATATACTATCTAAGAAAAGCTCCAGTGCCAAGCAAGAAACAACTCTCCTGGAGTTGTTGGTTTGGTTGGGGCAGGGGGGGGGGGGGGGGGGTGGGCGCTGTCTAGGAGATTCCTTATACAATGTAGGCTATTGCCATTGTTCTTTATCACTTTCTAGAACATGAAGGTAAAACTCTATTGGTGAGGACAGCACATACTTCAATCACAAAATTTGGAGAAATCAAGCTGGTACTGACATGGAAACTTCCTACCAGAGGGCTTGCTCTCATGCTGACAAAATGGCCCTGTGCAAACTCCCATGAAGAAAAGCTATCAACATTCCTACTCAGCTGGGAAGTATACACAACTCGGTGGCAAGACTGGTATAATATCACCAATGGTATAATAGTGTGGTCCTTATATTTTTTATGTAATAAACAACTGCCTAATTGGCCTGAAAAACCACTTAATTAGAAGGATCCAGTTACAATAAACATAGTATAGAATTTGTGACCAGAGAGGTCATAAGCCATAGAGGAGGACCTATATTACCAAATTACCAAAGAAACATACTTTCTAACTGACTTCTCAGTATTTGTCCTTATACTAGTAGATAGATGAAGCTCTCACACCTCCTCAAAGAGCTTCTTTTTGCAGCAGATGGAGGCTATTACAGAGACCCACAACTGCCCACATTTCAGGGAATAAGCAACTGGAGGCTAGTCTTAGTCACTGTTCTATTGCTTTGAAGAGACAACACAGTGCCCAACCTTAAATCAGATAACTATAAGAAAACTCCCACACCCAAGGCCATGGAACATTGTAGAAAAAGGACAGAAAGATGATAAGAGACTGAGGACTGGAATGGCTGCTGGATGATAGTGGTTTCTGGGCTGGACAGGGTTATGACACCCAGTGACTCCCAGCAATATGGCTGCCTGTACAAGACCTACAAATACCAACATGCCAACATAGAAGGAAGAAAATTTCACATCCCACCCCAGATAAAGAATTACAGGCATTCAGTGGCTGCTAAGTGAGAAGAACCAATTTCTTACAGGATGCAATTCCAATCCAAAGTGATCAATACTAATCACATGAAAATAAGGGCAACACTAGTTGTAGGGTATATAGACATATATTTACCATTTTTAACCCTCCTTCATACTTATTTTATATATTATTTATACAAGAATAGGCCAAGGTTTCCAGAGGGGAAATCTTACTTAGTTAGCTTTCTATTGCTGTGATGAAACACCATGAAAAAAGCATTTTTTATGTCAGTATGGGGTGTGTGTGTGTGTGTGTGTGTGTGTGTGTGTGTGTGTGTGTGTTTGTAGGTAGGTGTGCCATGGTTAGCATGTACAAGTCAGAGGAAAACTGAAACAATTTTCTCCTGCCACCTTGATCCAAGGATCAAACTCAGTCCCTCAGACCTGCACATGAGTATAGCTATGTGCTGAGCAATCTTGCTGTCCCTGAACAACTCAATATTTTAGTCTATCATTTTATTTTTCCTATCATTTTAACTATTATTTGTGTTATTATTAATTATTATTCCAGAGCTGTGGAGTAAAAATTATTGTGCACACTAGTCAGTGCGCTACCACTGAGCCACATCCATAACATTCCTTCATCATCCTTCATCATTCCTATAGTTAATAATTCAAGATAATTTTTCGAAACACGATCTCCATATCTTAGACTGGCCTCAAACTGGTAATTTTCTATCTCCACTTCTCTAGCATTCTACAGGCATGCACTATCACTCTACTACCAGTTCAATTGATACTTAAGGAAATAAATTGTATGTTCTTTTCTTTAAACCCCTTTGTACAACACTCATTTCAAGTGTTTAGACAAAAGAAAAGACTGGGCAACTCTCAAGTCAGATTTTGGAAGAGGTTACAAAGTGATTTAACATCAGTCTTTTCTTCCCATTGCATGACACTAACAGAGAAGGAGGAAGGCATGGGTTGAAGGACTGAGCATGTCATTAGGATTGCAAGGATTTTTTGTGCTGATTAAGAAGTAGGGAGAAACAACCTCAAATACAAGATGTATGTAGAAACCTTCCTTAGGGTTTTTTTTTTTTTTTTTGTGTGTGTGTGTGTGTGTGTGTGTGTGTGTGTGTGTCTTACTGTACTTGTAAATTACATGTGGGATTGAATGCCATATGTAAAAAAGAAAACTGCTTCCATTTATTTAAAAAAAATGATAAGGAAGGAAAAATAGAAGGGGACACCTGCCCTACCGTGTTGGAAGCAGGAATGGAGCTTTTGCTGTTGAAGTTAATCTGAAGCCTGGAGTGGAAGGCCAGCATGCTGTGAGCAAAACAGACCTCTCAGTGGGCTCCTGAACCTGTAAAAATTCATAGTTAATTTAAAGGCTGACTTGTACTGTGCCTAATGGGAAAACATAAGGTTATATTAAGAAGTGTTTGATAACAGTTGACATTTCTGAGGGAAAAAAGCTACCACCAGTGGTAGGGTAAATTATTTTTTTGAAATTCTTTTCATCATTGTCTATAGAGACATATATAAAAATAAATGATTTACAAATTGCATTAATAACTAATAAAGATATCCAGTTCTAGTTAAAGCTCTAATAACCTACTGAACTAATCAATTATTATTTTCTAACTCTTGATTCTTAGTTTCTATGTGCATACTAATTTCTTCAGTTTGCTCTAATTTAAAAAAAATAAATGTGGTGTCTTTATGAGAGTTTTGTTTTCTCACAGTTTTATAACCATAAGTTCTACAGTCAAGGCATATGCAAGGTCAATTCTGTTTGACAGCTGTTAAGGTCTGTCTGAGTCTTCGGGTACACAAGTGTTATTGCTGTGCTTACAACTGTGAGCCCCTACGGGTGTTTGTGTCTAAATTTCTTACTTTTTATCTCAAGAAAATGAAAGCTCTTATGTATAATAGATGAGTGTCAAGAAGTGTTTCCCAACAATGGTTGTGCTGCATGTATGCCACAGAATTTGATGAAAATGAACCAGCAGGTGCAAGACCAGGGAGCATGGAAGAGCCAGGGAGATGGAGAGGTCTGCTACAACTCTTAGAAACATCGTTTTTACAGTATAGAGCAATCTTTGTTCTGGTTTTGTGTAAGTCTTTATTATGTAGCCTAAGCTGGCCTAAACTCTTGATCTTTCTGCCTCAGCCTCCCAAGTGCAGGTGTTGCTGATGGAAACCACTAGGTATGGCTCATAAATATATTACCTATAGACATTTCTTTTTTCTGATGTTCCCTTTTATTTACTTTTATGTTGAAGTTATTCCAGTTAGTGAACATAATGGACAGCCTATTATTAACTGCTTTCAATGTTCAAGCACTAAGAACAAACATGATAAAAACCATGATTTTTATATCATATTTACTACAAAATAGGATTATTTTGCCATCAACACATTATATTTATAGCTATTAAATGTTACATAATTGTATTGCCAAGTAGACACTGTTTAGGGACATCTCTAATTGGAATGATATCTGAAAGGAAAATTTTAATTCCTATAACCAAAATGTTTATCTCTCGAAGCCTCCCTCTTATCTCCAGAGTTTGTCCTTTCCTTCCAGCTTTTCAATGTCTCTTTTCCATTGACTTTGCAATGAACTCATAAAAATACTTGATTACAATGCTTTCAGCATTAAACAAGAAATTTAAAAAAAAGGTTTTACTGCTTAGTTTTTATTGAGTCATTACCACTTACCTCTCTATTCCTTTGTGTGTATGTGTAGATGTGCAAACAAACGTGCCTGTGTGTGTGCGTACTTGGAGGCCAGAGGACAATCTCAGGTATTGGTCCTTAGGTGCTGTCTATCTTGTTGTTGTTTGTTTTGGTTTTGGTTTTTTTGGTTTTTTTTGTTGTTGTTTGATTTGTTTTTCAAGAACTCACTCTGTAGCCCAGGCTGGCCTTGAACTCACAGAGATCCGCCTGGCTCTGCCTCCCAAGTGCTGGGATTAAAGGCCTGTGCCACCACCACCGGGCTTGTTGTTGCTTGTTTGTTTTTGTTTCTGTTTTTGTTGGCTTGTTCTTTTATTGGCCTAAAAGTCGTTGTGCACTTTGAATCTCTCACTTGCCTGTAACTCCCTGAGTAGGCTATGCTGGCTCCCTGGTAGCCCCCCGGGATCATCCTATCTCCACTTCTCAGCAGTAAGATTATAGGCACACTCACAGATTATACTCACGGCTGCTTTACGGTTTCTGGGGATTAATATCAGGTCCCCAAGCTTGAAACAAGTACTTTTATACCCTGAGCTACCTCTGCTAGTTCATTACTTTAACCTCCACTGATCTGCCTCTTTGTAGCTTATAATTCATATTCTTTATTGTGGAAAGGGTTGTCTCAAAGATTAGTTTAACTAGTAATTCTCTCTATATCTAATGTTTCTGATGTTTGAAAATCTCTGCTTCAATATATGCTACCTACTATTTTCTTTTGGCTTGCTTATGCTGCCAGCCATGTGTGCTATCCTTGGGCTCCATTTGTTCCTGCACCACGGACACTCTCTGTCTCTGTCTCTCTTTTTCTCTCTCTCTCTCCCTCCCTCTCTCATTCTCTGATGACTGCAATTTTAAAACTGCAATCTTAAGAGTTTCTTTTACTTTTACCCTTATCCTTGATTTCAATTTTTATGTTTTGACAAATGTTCACTTTTCAGCTTTGATCCTCATGTGCACTTTTTTTTCCTTTATCAGTTACACTCTTTGTATCTCTCTTTAGAAATTAACATGGTTGAGATGAAAAGCTTTCATTCTCTGCTCCTGAATCTCAGGCTGCTGAGAACATGAATTGTGCTTATTCCCTCTGTGATCCTCATGCAGCACAGTATTGTCTACTTCTAGGCAAGAAACCGTTTGAACAAATGCAATAGTCAATTGTTGTAGAATATTATTTTAAGGTGTGTTACTTTTGTTTTATGTTCCATTTGTTTAACTCTGTAAAGCTGTGTTACTTTGACTGTCTAAAACACCTGATGGTCTAATAAAGAACTGAATGGCCAATAGCAAGGCAACAGAAAGGATAGGCGGCGCTGCCAGGCAGAGAGCATATATAGAAGGAGAAATAAGGGAGAGAAGGAAGAAGTAGCCAGAGAAGGAGGACATCAGGGGCCAGCCACACAGCTACACAGCCAGACATAGAGTAAGAGTGAAAGTAAAATTACAGAAGTAAGAAAAGGAAAAATCCCAGAAGCAAAAGGTAGAAGGGATAATTTAAAGTTAAGGAAAGCTGTCTAGCAACAAGCCAAGCTAAGGCTGAACATTTATCATTAATAATAATCCTCCATGTGTGATTTATTTGGGACCTGAGTGGCGGGCTCCCCTGAGGGATGACTCATTCTTAACAGGCTTGGGGGCCAGCTGGCCCAAACCAGTAATAAGATACTTTCTGAGAGCCAACCTGGGTCTGCCTAAGGGCCTTAGCAACAGCAGCTGAGACATGATCTGGAGATGACCTGGACCAATGAGAGGCAGCCATGTCACACCAGCAGATGCATATTCATCCGACCTTCCCCCTGGGGAAGGTTATATAAGGTTTGCCTATTCCTGAATAAACTGAGCTTGTTGTTTCAACATTCTCCCAGAGTCTATGTCCTTGACTCTGTGCCTACTCGCCCCCTCCCACAAAGGGAACAACAGTACAGGGCCCTGCCACACACCCCAAAAGAGCAAAACCAAATAACAGACAATTATTATGCATTGCTAATTTATGATGGAGAATGTGTGATTTGGAGTTTTTGTCTAAGTCAAATTTACAATGGTCAGTAGGATAAAATAAATAGCACATACTTTTGAACTATGAAATTATTTACTGTTAATATCTGAATGAAAATTTAGTATTTAAAAAATGAAAGGTCTGCTGTGAGAGAAAATGTCTGCAGTCTGGAGAATCATAATGGCAAACACATTATGAGAATTCCCCCGACTGACACCCGTCCCTCTTGACCTCCTTAGCTGTTACATTCAGTCTCTGTCTCTGCAGGTTCTATCTGCCCTGCTATAGAGATTCCTTTTATCACGATGATTCTTTGCTTTTTAATCAATTTGGATCAACCCACTCTTGGATTGTACTTATTTGTAGAAATGCTTAGAGCTCAAATGTGACTTTTGAATTAGATTTATTCAAACCAAAACCACATTCTTAGAAGTAATCTATATCCTGAAATCTCTACATCTATAAATTAGATGACTGCATATTTACTGTGCTGAGGAAGCCCTGATGGGGCAGCCTGCTGCAGAGGTAGGAAGAGGTAGCAGCTGCTGGCATCTGTTTTGATAAGATAAACCTCCACTTCTCCTCAGTCTTTTCAAGAGCTCCAACCCATTTGGAAATGCGATGTCTTCTGTAGGACTTGCTGAGAAGTACTTTGTAAGACTCTTCTGTTCCTTAAACGTTCCCCAGACCCAGCAATTCCAGGAGATAGCTTGCTTTACCACTAAAGTCAACAGCCAAAATCAGTCTTAGACGTCGAATTTACTTAAAAGTATATTTGTATACCATGCAATTCCTATATCTAGTTTTCATAAAAATGTGCACTTTGGGCTTGCTTTGTAAGCATTGCACTTTTTTTCTGGTGTGGGTTCTCTGAAAAGAGATCCTATTAGCAGAATAGGACTATGAATTCCTGAAAAAGACAACCAGTCAACCACTTGACTGGGTAAATATTCTTTTGATTAGATACAAGTTAGAAAGAATTAACTAAACAACCCGTTCTTATATACTTGTTGTGTTGGGACACAATGGAAGAATGGGAATTCTGAGTGCTTGGGAGAAAACTCCAAGAAAAGAAGATAAGAGTCTTAAGAGGTGACCTCAGTTTCTTAGAAAAACACAGAATTAGTCTTGGCGTGTGCTTTCCTGTCCCTCCCAGGTACAGCGGAGAAGAGTGAATTTACTTCAGAATTTTCATTACAACTGGCTATTGCTTTGTTTATATGCCTCGACAGAAAAATGTTTTTGTCATGTGTGGCTTGTTCTCGTCATTGAACATCTTACTCATGTGATTCTTCTTAACCCTGAGAGTATTAATTGTCTGATGCTGTGAATAAAGTTGGCCTTGGATTAAACTTTCGTCTGCCTAGTTTTTAGGCTCCATTCCCCAGGTTCCACCATCCACTACCATGGTGAATACTTTGACATTATTTATTACTATCTTAGCTTTCTAAACACATCTATTATTCTTTCGTTCAATATTTATATATTTTTAAAATATTTTAAGTCAGAATTTCACTCTATCACTCTACTTGCCTGCTACTCACTGTGCAGAACATGTTACCCTCCTGAGGGCTAGGACTGTAGTACTGAGCCATTACATCACTGAGCCATGACATCCCAGCTCTAACAAATATTTGTAAAGTTCTGTGAGGTTCTAGAATCTCTAAGTTAAAAGCAATAGTCAATAAAAAACAAAAAACAAGAAATCACAAGTAACCTCAGTTGATAGGGTTTGCAGAGAACTGACTCCATCATCAGTGACTAAAGAATCACTTTATAGTTGTGAAAACCTGGTCACCCCATTATTATTTATATGTGATTTTTAAGGAAATCAAAATGCTAAAATATCTAATTACTATTTAATCATTTATTTATAGGATTTCATGTAGCCAATGCTAGTCTTGAACTTACCATATTGTTGGGGACTACATGGAACTCCTGTTCTTCCTGTTTCTATTTCCCAGATATTGGGATTATAAGCACATATCAGCACACCTGTTTTATGCACTTCCGAGGATAAAATCTAAGGCCTCATGCATATGAAGCAGGCACAGCTGCACAAAGATTTATTTAAAAATAAATTAATACAGTTACTAAAAATAAAGTTTTATATTTTCAGAAACAAAGGAAAGGCAGCTATAATCTAAATGAAGTGATAAAATCCTGGACTATGTTCTAGATAAATGCTTTAATAGATCAGAAAAGGTACTTATTCCATGTGTCAGGTAATTTGATCTTGGGAGTTATTTGTGATTTATAACATTGCTTTGGAATGCTGTATTTTCCCAGTATTCACATCACAGACTGAGTGTCTTGATCTCAAATCTCATTATTTAAATCCATCTCCTCATAAACTGAAAATTCAGTGAGTTCAGTTATAGAAAAGCATCACACAAGTCCCTGGAGTTTCCCACACTCTTATTTTCTTAGGAAAAAAAAAACCACACAAGTATGTCTTGCTATTAAGTGGTGATTTCATTTTTAAACAAAAAAGCATGCAGTGTTTTATATAAATAAAAATTGCAGACTCTGAATCGAGCCAGTGCCCTGATTTGGTCATATGCATATTTCATAGGCTCTACTTTGAACATTTAACCAAGAGATTCGATGTGATTACTCTAGTAACAATTCAATTTGAAATGTCAACTATGTTCAGCATTTAAAAATTAATAGCTGAATCCCTTTAAAGATCAGGGAAATTTTGTTCTGCCTTAGAATAATTTTATAGCCTATGAATCTCCTGGTGTATTGTTTGCATATTTTAAACTATTCTGAATAATGCATTCCCTGGAAAGGCCCATTACTTCAAAGAATTCTGACAGTCTCGGCTCAAGGTATTAATTTTCGTACCGGGTATATATTTTCTACTAGAAGCAAATTTTTCAAAAGCCAACACTACTTTATTCAAATTGAGAGCATGCACGTTTTTGAGAATGTTAGAGCAGTGTACAAACATTAGAACCTTGAGGATTTCATCAAGTCTCCATCCTGTAGCTAGAGTTTTCCTGCCTGGCCCACAGTCAGGATAAATCTCTTTCACCTGCCAGTCCCACAGCCGCTCAGACCCAACCAAGGAAACACAGAGACTTCTATTGCTTACAAACTGTATGGCCGTGGCAGGCTTCTTGCTAACTGTCCTTATATCTTAAGTTATCCATTTCCATAAATCTATACCTTGCCACATGGCTCGTGGCTTACCGGCATCTTTACATGCTGCTTGTCCTGGCGGTTGCTGGCTGGCAGGCTGGCAGGCAGTCTCCTTCTGCCTTCCTGCTCTTTTAATTCTCTCTGTTAGTCCCGCCTACTTCCTGCCTAGCCACTGGCCAATCAGTGCTTTATTAGCAACATATTTGCCATACAGAACAGCCCACAGCACTTCCCCCCCCTTTTTTTTTTTTTCAAAAAGGAAGGTTTTAACCTTAAAGTAAATTACACATAATTTGGGAATTTGGGCGTAGCTTCTCTTACTGCTTCCTGCTGGAGGGGGGCGCTGTATCTTATGGGGACACAAAGAAAATTTTAGGATCATGGAGTAGTCCGTGAGGGTGTATCGTCTGAGCCAGTTGCCTTGAAACAGTTCTGGATGTTGGATCGTCTGGGCCATGGTGTCATCGGAGACCTTTCAGGTGGTCTTGGCTGGTCAAACCTGATGTATCTTAATCTGGAACAAATCCATAGCCTCTGGCTTTCTGTGGAAACAAAATCAGAGCTTCCTTTCCAAAGCAACATATCTTTACATCCAAATTTTGAAGTCAAGGTATCTTTAAAATATACATATTGGTTTAACTCAGCTTCCTTTACAATCAAATATCTCTCTGCAGTTAAGAATCCCAAAGACAACACAATGCAGATTCTCTGTGTGATATCCATTTTTACGTGGCTTATATTTTATACTACCTTTACTGTCTCTTTAAAGACTTCATTTTTCAAAACTATTTCTTTATATAACTGTATATATTCCTTTTTATCTCTCTTTGAAGCCTACGTACTTTTTTACACACATTTTAAAGCATTTAAAGTCTTGTTCCATCTGAATCTGTTTTATTGTGAATCAATTGTTTTCAACTGCGGCATTCTAAGACTGAAAAGGTGCTGTGGCTGCTGGCTCCGCCCACCTCAGCTTCCCAACATGGCAGTGATATGTTTACCACTAGCTCTGGGAGCCTTTGTGGGTCTATGCTTCTATCAAAGCAGCGTTTAGCCCAGAAGCCTCTTCTTTTTGTTTTGTACTAGCAAAGGCTAAATCCACCATGCAACTTTATGTGCCACTTGCAGATGCCTCACTCGGGCCATACTGCAAGTCGAGCACGGAACCCACAAGTAGCTCAAGCCCTCAGGCTGCGGCTAACTTGAAAAAGACAACTAGGAAGCTGTTTTAGCTCCGTTTTAGAATCTTCTTTTTACGCTTTCTCAGGTTTTAAGTGGAAATTCCTGCCCCACGTTCTGGCGCCATTTGTGGCTAGAGTTTTCCTGCCTGGCCCACAGTCAGGATAAATCTCTTTCACCTGCCAGTCCCACCACCGCTCAGACCCAACCAAGGAAACACAGAGACTTCTATTGCTTATAAACTGTATGGCCGTGGCAGGCTTCTTGCTAACTGTCCTTATATCTTAAGTTATCCATTTCCATAAATCTATACCTTGCCACATGGCTCGTGGCTTACCGGCATCTTTACATGCTGCTTGTCCTGGTGGTTGCTGGCTGGCAGGCTGGCAGGCTCCTTCTGCCTTCCTGCTCTTTTAATTCTCTCTGTTAGTCCCGCCTACTTCCTGCCTAGCCACTGGCCAATCAGTGCTTTATTAGCAACACATTTGCCATACAGAATATCCCACAGCACCATCCCTCCTGTTTTATTTACTTTCTGTGGAGGAAACAGTAGTGAAGTCGGAATTTGGAACCGACAATCATGACACACAGGTGTTTGGAGAAGCTTGTCCTTGGATACAGGGACTTTTTTCCAAAGCCAAGACTATAGTGATTCTGAGCAAATGGGCATGATCCCTCAAATGTAACTTCAAAATGAACATAGGAAAACTGTTGGTCGTCATTCCTACTGGTTTCAGAAGCACTCTGGGGTTAACCAAGGCTAATGAAAAGTCAACTCAGAATGACAAGAATGAGCAGAATCTTTTGGGGGGGCTACAGGCCACAGTAGCAACCCCTGAAATGATCTGTTTAGTATTCATTCAAAGATCACTTTACACTGGCTGGGCAATGGGGAGCCACAATTTCATAAAAGTTTTTAAAAGGGTTGTGAAATGAATGAAGGTTGAGCGGATGAATGATCACTATTTCTTTGTTCCTTTTAGAGTCTTGGTTCCTTCCAGGGCATTATTATGTGGTTTTTAGAGGCAGAGTTCTGAAAGCCCACTTTTTTTCTCTACTTATCTTCCTCTTGTACGTGATACTGGCTTTGTTTTACTAGCTTCTACTAGTCTATTGTGACATATGACAGTAGTATTGTTTCCATTCAATGCCAAATGTCTAATGTGTTTTGAACATGCCTTCCAATTTTACAAACATGCAGGAAACACAGGTATGTTCCTTCTTTGCAGCCAGTTGAACTGATAAAAAACCTCAGAGGTCATAAAGAAGAACACAATAGCAAAACAAACAACAACAAAACAACAACATGTGAAAGATTAGTCTGGACTCCAAGGTAGAGAGCTTGATTCTGTGTTTACGGGGGTCTGACCCTTTACTGTGGCATCATTACCTTTGCTGAATTCTTGAGTTCAGTTTTTCTCCATTTTCTAACTAGGCACTCTGGTCATAATTTCATTCTGATCTCAATTTGGGGATGAAAAGAGAATTACAGTTTCTACTCCCTGTTCATTTCCTATTCCACGTGTAATTTCTCAACATCGCAAAATTGTCTTGAATTCCATATGCTATGTCTGATACCACCTTATTTCTTGGTATTTTTTTTTTAAACACAAACTTTATTTTTTTAAGATTTATTTATTAGGTATACAGCATGTATGACAGCAGTCCAGAAGAGGGCACCAGATCTCATTACAGATGGTTATGAGCCACAATGTGGTTGCTGGGAATTGAACTCAGGACCTCTGGAAGAGCAGTCAGTGCTTTTAACCTCTGAGCCATCTCTCCAGCCCCAGTATTTTCCTATAAGAAAATCATTAATAGTTTCTTCTTACAATTTTCTAATGTTAGTTACTAAGGTTTTGCCAGTCATCATTCTGAATTTGTAATCTACCCAGTCCAATCCATTATCAGCTCCTTTTTTCCAAGGTTCTTATTTTTTTTTTCTAAGACAAAATTTTTCTTTGTAGCCCTGGCTGTCCTAGAACTCACTCTATAGACCAGGCTGGACTTGAACTTGGAGATCCAACTGTATGTGCCTCCCAAGTGCCACTACTTGTAGCTGAAGTCTCCAGTCCTGCCTGGCCCATGGTCAGGACACATCTCTCTCATCCACCAGTCCCGAAGCTGCTCAGACCCAACCGAGTAAACACACAGAGACTTATATTGCTTATAAACTGTATGGCTGTGGCAGACTTCTTGTTATCTAGTTCTTCTATCTTAAATTAACCCATTTCTATTAATCTATAAGTTGCCACGTGGCTCGTGGCTTACAGGCGGCTGGCAGCGTCTCCCTGCCTTAGCCTTCCACTTCCTAGAATTCTTCTCTCTCCTTTTCCCACCTATACTTCCTGCCTGGCTCCTGGCCAATCAGTGTTTTATTTATTAACCAATCAGAGCAACACATTTAACATACAGAACATCCCACAGCAACCACTGCCTGGCCAGGGTTCTTATTTTGCGTGTATTAAGCTGTGTTAATATATTCCTAGGCTGAGTGTTAGCTGACCTTCTTTAATCATTCAGGATACTAGTAATTTTCCAACTGTGATCACTGTTAAGAGAAGAATGTATGAATGAAAGAAGAGAATCACTGAATGCCTATGTATATCCAAGTAAATCACGAAAGAGCTATAAAAATCTAGTAAAGCAGCGTAATGCTAATTAAACATAAACATGTATATTTATGAAAGTATTTGACCTTCTGAATGTCTATTCTGTAATACTTAAGTTTTCTTAAATTATAGCCACCAAATATAATGAGATGCTAAAGACCATTAACTCAAATATTACTCAATACCACACTTGTTACCAAATGTTAGTTTTCTGTCTGTAATAGGAAGGTAATACCTAGCAAAAGACTAAATGACAGGATGAATGTACTGAATTTAATATTTCGAACATTAGAAATGTTCAATGAATATTATTGCTTTTTTTACTGCAGATATGCTCAATATGTTTCTCTATTTCATGGTACTTGGACAATGAATGGACAACTATGAATAATTATTGTAATTTAATCCTTGTATAAATCATTTTGCTATATTTATGATGAATCTGGCTAAATTCTTAACCAAGAATGAAACTCTCAAGAATCAAGTTGTTCGAGTGAGTATGTGAGGTTGTAGTGGCCTAATTTTTTATGTTCCTCCAAATGCCCCTCTAGAGCCAGAGTGAGAGTTCCCTTTGTGCCCATGTAACAATGCCCTTGATGAAGATATATTAAAAATAATCGATTTATTTAAATGGCAGAGACAATAAAACCCCAATACCAATCAAACACCTTGTATGAACTGCAATGTATATTATAGTTATCAAACCTTAAAATGATTATCTTTCCAAAGAGATAGGATTGCCTGGGGGTGTCTGAACACTTTCCAATGACGCATTAGGACGCAAGCTAAAGTACTGTGTTTTCTCTTTAGACAGTTGGCTTTACTTTGCAGAGGTTATTATTAGAAAGTAAGATCATTTGAAAAGAAAAACTCGAATCTCAGATATCAGGCTCAATGTTTTTGAAAGTCAGATGCTTAGGGATTGATGTCTGCTTCCCTTTCTTTTACAGCCTTGAAAAGCTTGCTTCCCTGCTGTTGATTACTTCCCTTTTGTGTGTACTTTAGTAGGCTCCTGTTCTTCCTTATCTGGTCTGAGTGCTTAATCAGGGGACCCTATTGTACAGATAGAGACAATCCACATCTAACCCCCACCCAATCACTCCTGCTACAAAACAAACAAACACACAAACAAAAACCACTCTTGAGTTTGATTTTCAGGCAAGCTCAGAAAGATACTTTCCCTCTGGCATTATTCTGAGCTCTTTGTATTTTTGAGAAATTGCTTCATGTATGAAAAATAATCTTACTGATGTATGTCAGTAAAAAGGACTTGTTCAAACTACCGTTATTAAATACCTAAGTCAATAGAATTGATTAGGAGATCTTCAAGTGATTTTTAAAAGTCTGGTTGCAGGATCAAAATGATTAAGTAAAAATCAATTTTGTTTGGTTTGGTCTTTTATATAAAATTACATGAAATTATAGAAACCTGAATTCTTTCTCTTGATCACTTAAACACATACACTGAAAATAATGACAAATGAGCTTGGTAAAAATTTCCTACTTCAGATTATATTTATGTTATACTTTTTGGTTCTAGTAAAAAGACATGAATCAATGTAAATAGAAGTAAGCATACTCTTGTGCATGTATAGAAATATTTCTGTCAGAAATATAGATCCTTGATTATGAAATGCAATAGTCAAATTGATTGCCAACTCAAATTTCTCTGCCATGCAATTTAATATAAATTATTCTCATTTTCTTATAAGTAAAATATGATGAAAGTAGTTTTTAAATTAAAATCAGAAATCCATAGAAAAGTCAGTATCACTATTTAAGAGAAAATGAGAGTGAAACATTAACCCCAAGAGAAAAATATTATCTAGCCACCACACCTTTTTTAAACCATCTCCTACCACACTCATGCATTCAGTTATTCATTTTAGTATCAGTCAGCAAGCCCTGGTATATTTGAAATGAATTTAATCCTAGAAAGATTATACATCTTTCTAAAATTTAATGACCTAGCCAGAATCTTTCTATAAACTAAACTTTCATGAATTTTAATTAGTGGAGGTCTTTAAGCTAAAGTCCAAAGTTCCCCCTTTGGGTGAAGGGGTATTCCTTTATTCTTTAAAATTGTGGCATAATACAGTTGCAGAACCCTTAGCACATAAATAAGGAGCCCTATCCATATAAAGACAGTGCTCTCATTTAATGTGCACAAGAATCATGTGGAAAGCTGGTTAAAAATACATATTTCCAGACTACCTCCTCAAAGAGTCAGCCTCAGTAGGTTTTGGCTAGGACATCAGCACTTGCATTTTTTTTTTAATTTATTTTATTTTATTTTACAATATAATTCAACTTTACATATCAGCCATAGATTCCCCCATTCTCCCTCCTCCCGCCCCGACCCCCTCCCCCCGGCCCACCCCCCATTTCCATCTCCTCCAGGGCAAAGACTCCCCCGAGGATTGAGATCAACCTGGTGGACTCAGCCCAGGCAGGTCTAGTCCCCTCCTCCCAGGCTGAGCCAAGGGTCTCTGCTAAGCCCCAGGTTTCAAACAGTCAATTCGTGTACTGAGCACAGGACCCGGTCCAATTGCCTGTATGCCTCCTAAACAGATCAAGCCAATCAACTGTCTCACCCATTCAGAGGGCCTGATCCAGTTGGGGGCCCCTCAGCCATTGGTTCACAGTTCATGTGTTTCCATTCGTTTGGTCACTTGTCCCTGTATTCCATCCATCCCTGGTCCCAACAACTCTTGCTCACATAAACCCTCCTCCTTCTTGCCAATTGGACTCCCGGAGCTCCACCCAGGGCCTGACCGTGGATATCTGCATCTAGTTCCCTCAGTCACTGGATGGGATTTCTAGCACGACAATTAGGGTGTTTGGCCATCGTATCACCAGGGTAGGTCAAATCGGGCTATTTCTCGACTATTGCCAGCAGTTTATTGTGGGGGCATCTTTGTGGATTTCATCCTGCCCCGGACTTCCCTTCTGGACAAGAGACTTCAGCACTTGCATTTTTAATGAACAACTCAGTTCCTTCTGTTAGAGGCTGCCCTTGAGTACACTCAGATTTTATGCTGTTTAAGAGTTAGTCTGAGATATTTTGTAGCAGGAAAGTAAGCTAAATATGTTGGCCCACGTCCCAATCAACTGCTTAGAATCATGTATATATACTCAATTTAGAGTCAGATTTTTAAAAACATACCTAGGCAGAACCATCCTCATTACTTCCAAACATAAAAATAATGAAAAATGGCAGAGAGGATAATGAGAAGAAATAACTCTATCAAGATTCTTAGAAAAATTATTTTTTAAAAAGAAAAGATATCCATGATTGTTACCCAGTTGTCAAGTCTAGAAATTTAAAACACATACTCAAAAATCATTGTTGTTTAAAATAGGCAAAGTGAAAATTAATTAGAAAAGAACATTCTATTTATAAAAATAATATTTGTTAACATAGTCTTACTACTTTTTTATTTTTTTAATTTTTTGAGATTCTAATATAATTATATCATGGTCCCCTTCCTTTTCTTCTTTCCAAACTCTCCCATATACCCATCCTTACTCTCTCATGGCCTCTCTTTTCATTAATTGTTGTTATATGCATATATGTATGTATACATTATTTCTTATTAATTACTATCAGTATACTCAAGTCTTTTCTAAATATTATGCAAATATGTTGTCTTTGTTTTAGGGTCTAAAGGCAAAACTACTTAAAAGTAAGCATTTATCCCTCTTGTTCCTGAAGCAATGATTTAATCACTTTTTATAACATTTTATAACAGTGTTCACTTTAAGTTGCTTATAAGAAGATAAAATCAAAGAAAGTAGACTAGAAATGCTGATCTTTGTAGAGGAAACTCAATTCTATTTTTCTAATAGTTTATATTTATTTTCTGTAGTCCCATAATAATCTATTGTAAATAATCAATAGAATATTGAAATCTAGTCGATCCATTTAGATTATTGAATTTTTAGAACTTTCGGTACTATCTCTTTGCAGTGAGTCAGTTGGCTGTCTTAATCTATTTTGGCTTGTTGCACAACTATGTTAATCGATTGCTTTTCCTACCTACATTCTTTTTTTTTTTTTTTTTTTTGGTTTTTCAAGACAGGGTTTCTTTGTGTAGCTTTGTGCCTTTCCTGGAACTCGCTTGGGAGACCAGGCTGGCCTCGAACTCACAGAGATCCGCCTGCCTCTGCCTCCCGAGTGCTGGGATTAAAGGCGTGCACCACCACCGCCCGGCTCCTACCTACATTCTTTTCATCTGTCGCTTGTTCAATCCTTTGGGGACCCCTTTGTAGAGTAAACCCCATAGAAACTGGTAACTACCAAGTCAGAAAGATTTAAAGTAAAAGTAAAATTAAGGCAGCTTTTAGGCAGTGTGATACAACAGAATGAATGCTAGAAGTAAACATAGAGACCCAGCCACTTCTTACAAGGTTAGTAGAACAAGAGCCCAGCAAAACCTGTTAGTCCTGACACTACATTATTTGTGGTTTTCTTTAGTGTGAAGATGGAGTGTGCATTTTGAAAGCAACTCATGACAAGGAAGTACCCAGAAGCTTATGCTTATGTTTTGTTGCTACCTGACAAATTTGCCTCTAGAAAAGCAATCACAATCCCTCATTCTGATGAGTGTAAAATGTAAGGTATACAATTAGGTAGGTTATACTAACAGATTAGTGTAAGAGATTAAAAATAAAAACATATATGGACTAATGTCTTTAGTATAGGAAGATACTCTGTATTCTATCAAAGGAGAAACACAAATATCAACCCAGCCAGGAACCCTTTGATCTACAGTGTTGTCCTGCCACTGAGATACAATGGGACAATGGTGTCACAAAGCTTGTGGAAGTAACCATCAAGTATCTGATTTGACTTAATGCCCATTCCATGAGACAGCACCAATATCCAACATTTCTTGGGTGACCCATAAGTTGAGACTAGAAGCACAGGAACCTACAGTAAAACCAAATGATATTGATTTAAAACTAAAAAAGTAGCAATAGAAGACTACTGATGCCTTTTCTGCTGTATTCATAGATCAGTGTCTTGCTCAGCCTTCATCAGCAAAGCTTCCTCCTGTGTGGATGAGAACAAATATAGAGATCCACAGCCAGACATTACGCAGAGAGTAAGAGAACTTGGGATACTCAGTCCTAAATGGATATCTCCATGAAATCATTCTCCTCAGGGCTCAGGGAACCCTATGGAAGAGGAAGCAGGAAGACTGTAGGAGCTAGAGGGATAGAGGACACCAGGGAAACAAAGCCTTCTAAATCAATATGATTGAAGTTCATATGAACTCACAGAGATTGAAGCAGCAAGCACAAGGCCTGCACATATGTATATATCTACTTTTTAAGTCTTGTTAATTCTGACTCATTCATTGACTGGCATTGTCTCTGTACTTGAACATATTACCACTCACTACCTCTGGCCACACAGTTCTGCTCATATTCAACCTATGATGTCTTCTCCACAAGTGTTACAATGTCTTATTTCCATCTTCCACCACAGTTCACAGCATGCCTTTGGTTAGTTGGATACAGAAGACATTGTCTACATCATGGTTTGTGGTTAACTCATAGGACTTCTCAGGCAATATCATTAGATTCTTTTTGGTACTACTTGTGAGTACAGGGTGCATTATATGTTCACTTAAAGCATTCAACAATCATGACTCTCTGCAGATGAGATCTAATGCCAGTAAGTTATCTAAATACCTTTACAATAACTTTGATATTTTAGCTTTACCTCTTATTCAACCAAATGAATTAGCTCAATTTTCTTTTGCCTTCATCATTGAATACATACACTATTGCATCCTTTCACTTAATTATTCATTTAATCTATCAACAAATATTGAAGGGCTACTAATCTTCAGAGCATCTTAAGGCAGCTACAAAATGTATGCAGATAGGCGCTTCTCTCAAGAGCATACACATCAATGTGGGTCACACAACAGGATTCAAATACGATTGTCTTTGACCACTGCTTAGAATGGGGGCATCTCTTCCCAGAATAGCAAGAAAGACAGGACTTCCCACAGAGAGGTGATTTTTGATCAGTGAAGTGGAAATGTAGAGAATTTTGCCATGGCAGGAGTTGGAGGGAGGTTTTTCAAGGCATGTAAATAAATCGATACAGTTCAGTGATCTGAAAGAAGCATGAGAGGCAGGAATACCGTGCGCTGATAGTACTGTTAAGAGTGTGTCCTCTAGAACTAGACAGAGTGAATTCTAATGCCAATGCTGTCACTTAGGATCTGTTGCCTTCGTCATTTTACCTTTGACACTTACCTGTAAAGTGGGGAGAATGAAGAGACTCCCCTCATATGACTGCAGTAAATAATAATATACTTGGAACTAATAAAGTAAATGTTGTGTGTAATGTGGTGATGCACTGTGTCCCCAATATATTGTGCACCCTAACAAAGTTTATTTGAGGATCAGAGGAAAAAGCCAGCCACTATAGTAAACATAGAGGTCAGGCAATGGCAGCACATGCCTTTAATCCTATCACTTGGAAGGGAAGGCAGGGATCTGTCTGGATCTCTATGAGTTCAAGGCCACAATGGGAATAGAGCCAGGCATGGTGGCACATGCCTTAAATTCCAACACTAGTTAACCATAAAGGTCTGGAGTTTCGTACAGACAGACAGGAAGTGATGTAGCTGGGCAGAGAGAGGAAATGAGATGGCAGAACAGATCGGTATATAGGCGTGGGTATACAGGAAGTAGGTCTCTTTGGAAGCTGCAGAGTTGGTGAGGTGAGGTTAGCTGTGGATTTTCCTATTCCTCTGATCTCTCAGGTTTTAACCCCAATATTTGGCTCTGGGTTTTTATTTAATAAGACCTTTTAAGATTCGTGTTACAGTGTAAAATTACTTTAATTATACTAATATACATTATTTTAGATTTATTTACATCAGTCACTATTGGTAAGGGACAGATAGGTGATTATATGTATGATATGAATGAACTTACAGATAAATATCACATTTGGAATATAGCAGCTTTGGCTGCATGTAGTTCAAATGTTCAGGCTGTATTTTTGAACAGTTATGTCAGAATTGCTGAGGGGGAGACACAAATATCATCAAAACTTTCTAACTAATTCCAGGATTAAAACCAAGGACACAGAATTAACTAGAAGTGATCTTCCTTCTGGAACTTATCATACAACTCACCAAATAATTTATGGTGCCATATCTAATACCAAATCAGCTTTAAAAGATAAAGGTTCCTAAAATTTACTCAGAGATTTTGGTTCCTCGTCCCTGGATTATATCATCAAATGATAATTAAATTAACGTAGGTTAGTCTAACATAGGTGACATGCCTATTAGGCTTATGAGACACTGAGTTGGTTGCATGTGTGACACATAGTATGTTCTGGTCTGCATTATAAATATGTACATTCACTTGATTTGCAAAATAGAACTTCTTGGAGTGTATGGATCGTTTAACATCAGAAAATCCAGATAAAATGAAAATACAAGTTCCACAGTTCCTTAGGAGGATATTTATTAAATAATCTCCTCAGTGAGTTCATTAGGGAAAGAAAGGAATCTCTCTAGTGACAGTTTCCAACTATAAGTCACAGTGGTTGTCTTTAAGTTAGTTTTGTCAGCAAACACAAAAACATTAAGACTACCTGTTTGTTAAATAGGAATGATCTCCAGCTTATGAATTATTTTGCAAGTTGCCCCAGTATAATAACTATTTTTCCATTTCTCCAAAGGTCCTGACACGGCCTGTCTAATAGAGTTTCGTATGACATATTACCCAGATAGACTTATTCTCTCTGACAAGATCTATATTTGTAATCAATAGAAGTCTCATTCAAAAGAGTTTTATACCAGAGCTAAGTAAATCAAGCTCTATATCAGAACATGCATTTATTGAGGAAATTCCAAAGTCATGCTGACAGTCATACTGTTAGGTTACTTTACTCCTGAGAAATCAGGTTGATAAGAGTTTTTGGTTTCTTCCATGTTGAAGGTAACACTTGGCAAGTGAGCAGAGCAGCAATCTTAGTTTTTTCTACATCTATGAAATATAAAGATATAGAAATGAATAGAATGAGAATCATAGACGACAGCAGCTATCTCAGGCTTCCTCTGCTCAATGTGAGAAGCAGTAACTGTACAGTCCTGTATTTTAGACCTGAGGACTAATGTGGAGAACATCAATTCCACTTCCTTACTCCTGGTAGCATATCTGTAGATAAATTCTATTTCCTCACAGTACTTCTCCATTTTTGCTTACTATTAATTTGAAAGCCTATTAAAACAATGAACTCTTCTAATATGTAAAACACAAGATTCCTGGTATGCAAATTAGATTTTGGCTTTCATATTCTCAGACTTAACACAAGGTACAGCTCCTAACAATCAAACATCTACCCAGACAAAGACATACAGCCAAAGAACCCATAACTAGTCCATGTCTCTAAACTAATCAGTAGATGAATTAACTCTGTCATGCTACAGTGCACCCTTGGTTTCATGATTTTTCCCAAGTCAGGTCCATTTGAAAAAAATATTTGTTTTGTGTCTAGAATTGCTTGAGCCACAATTTTGTATAGACTTAGCATTCATTCAGGAGGTTGTCATCTTGGATCTCTTAATGCTGCTTGTTTGTTATTAGACATGGCATAGCAAATTATGAGATAAGTGGTAACCTGATTTCCAGAAAGAAGTTCACTCCTTGTTAGTTATGTGTCCTCCAGTCTTCACTTAATCATGGAATTAGAATGGTTTACTACTGATGTTTGAATCTCAGTCTCAGAGATTTTGACATAACCATCCCAAAACACAGCCTGAGGATTGGGACCACTCTCAGCCAAAGATGCCATATTCCAAATGTGATTATTTATTTATATGACCATTCATAATATCATACTTCTAATAATCTATCTGTCTGCTAGCAATAATGAATGATGTAAAAGCTCCAAGAAGATGGATGGAGAAGATTTGTGTGATTAAAGTAATTTTACAATAAATACTTATTTTGTTAGTGCCAAATATACCATTACTTAATATAATTGCATATAAATGTGTGATTAGTATTTCCATGCTGGGAATGTCATATCAAGGATGCTTGGATACAGCAGATTCCTGGTCTGTGTTCAATGCCTAAGGTCATGTCTTCAGAAAATATGAGAAGAAAAAAGTTTCTAGTGTGCCCTCTGTCTGACAGTTTCGAAATGATTTAAAGAAGGTTATTTTTCTTACATCAACACACTTTTAATTCCTTTACAGCTAACAAATTTTCATTAAACAGATTTTCCAAATAATTTGCACACTGTCTGAGGAAGATGACTAATAAATTTATATTTTTAAACCCTACTTGATATTATTTACCTTTAAAATTTAGCATTGCTCCCAACAGTATTATTATCTTTACCATCATGATGACATTTGTCTTGATCTCCCTGTGTGAGTCATCACCCTAACAGCCATAATCACCTCACCTTTAGTGGTCAAGACAATGTCTACTTCTCTTCGGGAGTTTGATCTGACTGTCTCCTATATATTCTCCCTGTGTCTGTGATATCCTTTTTCACTATGGTAATGATAGCCATCCTGTTACCATTCAAGACTTATTACAAAACATCTGTGATCTAGGATTCTGATATCTCCCTTAACCTGCTGAATAAAATCCCAAGCCCTCACATGGAACATACACAGAGTCTTGCACAGTCTCTCTGTGACCTGTTCTCCCCAACACATACGTACAGTCAGCTGGCCCTGTAATTCTCTTAACATACTTCTGCCTCAAGAAATTAGCTTTTGGCATGCCGTATCTCCAGAGTACTGTTCCTGACATAGCTAAGGACTGAATCCCTCATCTCTTTCATGTCTTCGCTCTTCTCACCTTCACAGTGGTACCTTTTCCTAACCTTGTATAAAGTTTTACATTCTCCTGTGCTCCAAAACAAAACGTCCATTCCTATCTTCACTACTTTGGATATCATTGTAATACTGACTTCACAACTTATTTTAAACTGTACTAGTAGGTTTTTGCTAATTAATATCTTTTCCTTGCTATCAGTAAGATTTTGAAAGCAAGGTTTTCTTTTAGTGATTTGCTTCATGGTTATCTCTAGTTCCTGCCAATCAGCGAATATTTATCTAGTGAATGATTTCCTATGTTTAGACATCAGCCTCCTAATGAACTGACTCGTTTGGTTTTGTTTTTTTTCCCCTGCATCAATCTTATCCATCATGAATGCTATTGTTTGGAAAGTTATTACATTTTTGCTTGAGTGCTGTGGGATGGTCTGTATGTCAAATGTGTTGCTCTGATTGGTCAATAAATAAAATACTGACTGGCCAGTAGCCAGTCAGGAAGTATAGGTGGGACTAACAGAGAGGAGAATTGAGAGAACAGGAAGGCGGAGGGAAACACTGCCAGTCACTGCCATGACAAACAGCATGTGAAGATGCCGGTAAGCCATGAGCCACGTGGCAAGGTATAGATTTACAGAAATGGATTAATTTAAGATATAAGAACAGTTATCAAGAAGCCTGCCACGGCCATACAGTTTGTAAGCAATATAACTTTCTGTGTTTACTTGGTTGAGTCTGAGCTGCTGTGGGACTGACGGGTGACAGAGATTTGTCCTGACTGTGGGCCAGGCAGGAAAACTCTAGCTACATTTGAGTTATTTTCTTTACAATGTTTCTCACTTGTTCATTGTATCCTATATCCTCCTTTGTTCAATGCCATTGTTTCATAAGTAAAGGCTATATACTACAACATGCTATTGAACATTCCATTGTGTGATTCCTGGGTGCTACATTCTATCCACCTGTGAATGTCTCATCTCTCACCTCTGGGCCTTTGTGCACATGTAGCATCTTCCACCTGCAACAATTCTCATTCCAGTCCATGCTTATTATGCCCTATCCTTCCATCAAGCTGCAACTCAGTTATTAAATTCTTAGTGAATTATTCTCCCAGCCAAAAATAATTTTCTCCTCTCAACAGATTCGGCCACAACATAATTAGATATGCTTGTCATAGTTTTCTTATTAGTTTACAAGCTCATTACCTAGAGTGTCAAGGAAATCATCCTCTTAGGCAGCCATTATATTCAGTTTATTGAATTTTATGTTCTTTATTTGCATTCTACTTGATTTTAACAAAATATATTTTATATCTTTATTAACTGTATTGATAAAATTAAACATGATGCTTCTAAGTAGGACTCTATTGCATACATTAGAGAAATCCAGGAGAGTAGCCATCGATCCATTTCTCAACAATTCTGGAACTTTATTTATCAGTGGCACCATTGTTAATGATTGCTATGTGGACACTGATATCCAAAGCATTGTCAAGATACTTCTTTGGAAGGAAAATTAAACATTTAAACATGTCAATAGTTGGCGCTCTTTCCTTTATGCTGATATTACAAAAGTATAACATTCTGCTTTAATAATCAATACTAGTATTTTAAAAATTCTAGTTTTATTTTAATATATTACATAACAAGTTTAATTTTTAAACAATGTTTTCAAAGGTTTCCTGTCTCTAACTTCAGGCCCATCATATGATCTACAAATTCTTTCAGTCAGATTGTGGATAGTGTTTTAGCATATGTGCTGTTTACTGATAGCTTATATATGCTAGATATTGCTTAAATTAATATTATCTGTATTTTATAGTTTTTCATGATGCATATTATTTGAGAAATCCACATTGACACTATTATCATATCATGTAAATTAAAATACAGAGACTAATAATATGAATAAATTTGAAATATTTTTAAAAGATCAGAATATCTATGTTGATAGGGTATGCAGGAACTAGGAAGCTGTAAAGGCCCATTATATTCAGAGAATATGGTGCTGATATAGATACCCAGGATGAGTCAACTAAAACACAGCTGGCCCTGGACATCCAAGACAATGAATCAGCTAAAGGTGGTTGAGCCCTGACATCTGGAGAACTAAGAGTAATCAGTGATATAATCATCATACAATCGACAACTACTCCTGGAAAAATGCCATGTTTGCCCAGTGTTCTATAAATATGCCCTTGAGGTCAGAGGTCAGGGCCTTTTGCCAGCCAACTAGTATAGGTGTCTCTTCCTTATCTGTGGCCTGTCTTCTGGTTTGCATTCATGTGTGACCAGTGTATGCCTGTGTGCCTTCTAGTATTTGCTTGTGTACCATTCCATATGACACCAAAAACCACGTGGCTTACCTGCTATGACTACTTGTAATATCTTCAAGTTCTGAATTCCTCTAGCCCTCCACTTTGCCTAGTGCTATGGCTCAGCTATCACAGAGTGTGCACATATGTATTTCCCAAACAATACAGACAAAGAAAAACTATGGGGACAATTTCAAACTTAAGTTTTCACTTAGACAAATTGTATGTGAGCCTGTCAGCATCAGTGATTTTCATCGATATATCTTGAGTACTAATGTTGTCATCTCAGATGCAAGTAGTTAATTTAGATTTTCCTTTAGGACACAAGTAGAGTATCCTGATTATTTTAGAAAAAAATTGAAGTCCTTGTATTTTTTTTTTTAAATCAGGACGAGTGAAAACCAAAAGCAGCTATGGGAGAAAATGGCTTATTTGGCTTGTAATTCAAAGTTGTAGCCAGTCATGTAGACGAATTTCTAAACGGTCTTGTTAAATAAAAAAAAAACATGGAGCCAGATATAGGGGTTAAAGCCTCAGAAAGATCAGAGGAATAGGAACAGCCACAAACTAACCTCACCTCACGGATACCTCAGATTCCAAAGATGAGTTGTTTCCTGTCTACCCAGGCCTATATGACTTGCTGCTCTGCTATCTGATTTGCTCCCTCTGTCCAACTATATCACTTCCTCTTTCTGCCCAGCTCTGTTACTTCCTGTCTGTCTGTCTGTACAGACCTCTAGACCTCCATGGTTAACTAGTGTTGGAATTTAAGGCATGTGCCACCACGCCTGGCTCTGTTCCCAGTGTGGCCTTGAACTCACATAGATCCAGACAGATCCCTGCCTCCCAAGTGATAGGATTAAAGACATGTGCTAACATTGCATGAATTTTGTGTTTACTTATAATGGCTGGCTTTTTCCTCTTCTCTCCAGGCAAGCTTTATTTATTAGGGAACAAATAAAATATCACCACACAGTCATGTCCTGGAAGTCAAGGCAAGAACTAAAGCTTTGCATCCTATTTCAAGAACAGAGAACAGGTTCCTGGATTCCTGCTTGCCAGCTCTCCTAATACTCTATCAGCACTTGCTACTCCCAGGTCCTGAAACAGAGGTTGGTGCTTCCCACAGTGGACTGGATCTTGCTTTCTACACCAATTAACAATCAACATAGTTCCCCATAGGCATACCCACAGACCAACTTGATCTAGGCAATTCCTCATTTAGACTCTAGTCCCAAGTGATTCCAGGTTGTGTCACGATGACAGTTACAACTAACCAGCATAACTAGTATACTGTTTTATAGTGTAAATTTAATCTTACTGTCTATGATAAGTTCTTCTCCCATCAGCTTGAAAGACAGAAATACTATTGGCTTTTGCAAATTGATTGTGTACAAAGATAAATCTGAGAACTCTTATTGATTTGTGTAGCTTAATGTTCAATGATCTTGGATTTTCTCTATAGATAATAATATGTCTGAATATAGACTTTATATTTAATTTCTCTTCATTTATTTTAGTCCATTTTTAGAATACAGAAACTGATCAAAATGATGAATAAAATAGTGATACTAGACAATTTGTCACACCCTTAATTCATCTAGACTTCTACTGTGAGATGGAGTTTTAAAATATATCCTTATTGGTTTAAGAACACTCAATGTTATTTCAGTTCTGCCAACAGTTCATATTGTAGAGGAATTTCTAAACAGTCTTATTAAATACGAAACACAGAGCCAAATACAGAGTTAAAGCCAAAGAGATCAGAGCAATAGCCATGACTAGCTTTAGCTTACCACCAGCAGTAGCTTCCCCCAAGAGAGACCGTCTAATGTCTGACTTGTGTTTTTATTGCTTTTCTGTTCTGCTTTCTCATTGACTCTAAGCCCAGCCACATGACTTCCTTGTCACTGCCTGTCTATACAGACCTCCTGGTCTCTATGGTTGGTACTAGGATTAAAGGTTTGTGTCACCATGCTTGGCTGTGTCCTTGACCACACAGAGGTAGACTCTGGCTACCATGTGATCGGAATAAGGGCGTGGGCTACCACCATCTGACTGCTGTCCCTGGCTCACTATGACCTCTGATCTCCAGGCAAACTTTATTAACATAAAAATAAAATCACATTTCAGCACAATTAAAATATCACATCGTATTATAAAATAAATTTGTCAAAATTGTGAAAGGACTTTCCTGCATCTGTGTGGATGATCAAATTTCTCACTTGAACTAAAAAAGTGATGAATCACATTATAAGATCTCCTGTAAAAATAGCATGGAATTCCTGGTAGGGTCTTGGCGCTGCCTCTACTGAATGTACCAGGCTCTGCTGACTCCCCAGGGGAGGCTATACCTTGTTAGAGGAAGGAATGGGGAGTGGGTTGGTGGGAGGAGGCTGGAGGAGTGGGAGGAGGGAGGCCAGGGGGATCTATGGTCGGTATGTAAAATGAATTAAAAAATTCCTTTAAAAAAATAGCATGGAATTCCTGAGACAAAACATACTGTGATATCATAGTCAGTATTTTTATATTCAGTGCACTTTGCCTGCTGCTTTAAGTCCATATGTTTTTATTCAAATATGAAAATGATTTAGTTTCTCTTTATTCATATTCCTCTTATTTAGATTTACTATTAACCTGTGTTGGTTTTGTAAACAAGGTAGAGTCCCTTTTATTCCCCAATCCGTGGAGAAAGTTCCATAAATTTGGGGTTTCCTAATTTGTCATGAAGGCATTACTATTTTTTGAAATAACATCATACATTCCTACTTACTTTGTTCCCAGAATCCTAGATGTGTATTTTATACCTAAGTTCTCTTTTCAAATCTTAGTGTTTCTGCCTTTCATCACTGTTTTCTGATCGCCTTACTTCCTTTTGGTTTGTGAAAAATGAAATCAACCCAAGGAGATTGTTTCTAGAAGTAGATTAAATAAAATATGAGAAATATACACCCATTGAAAAATCACACACATTCCAAAATGTTTAAACAAAGCATGTCATCTCTGTTCAATGGAAGAATGAGTATGTGTGGTGTGTGCACATTTTCATTTTATTCTATAAAATTTCTAAGGCTTATCTAGTCTCTTAAAGTGAGAAAATAACAGTCATTTTAGCATTTTCTTATTTTGTGTCATTTATGATAATATTTTTGAGCATTTGAAAGAATTTTTTCAATAGGAAAAATATCAAAAAAGGCAAAGAAAAATAGAGTGAAATGCCAGCCATCAGGCACAATGTGGGCATGCAGTCACTAACTATGGACCTAGTGGAAGAAAATGGATCTCAGAGAAAACTTTTAAGCCCAAGATCATCCAACCCAGCAGTGAGTTAGAGTAGGCACCCTTGTGTTTAGTGCACAGTTGCTCATAATAGCCAGGAAATGGAAGCAATCTAAGTATCCATTAGTGAATGAATGAATAAGAAAATACGACACCTAGCCACATACATGCACTCCTCCCAGTGGTAAAGAAAGAAACCTCACTATTTGTAACAGCATGTTTATATCTTAAGGTCATTATGTTGGGAAAAAAAACTAAGCCACACACACAAAGAGAATTGCTACCATTTCTCAAACAAGAGGAAAACAACAACAATAACAACAACATGCGAAACTCATAACTAGAATGGTGTTACCAGGGGCAGTGAATGGGGAATGGAGTTGGAAGCTAAGATAAAAACTGTGGAGACCATACATACATGACAGAGACTGGTAGAGTCTGTAGTGTTAGACTACATACCTGAAATTTGTAAAGGATGTATTTTACAAACATTTTCAGAACAACAAAAATGGTATCATTTGAAGTGTTGTGTTACCTAGCTTTATTGTGCTAATCATGTTGTAAATGTATATATATATATATATATATATATATATATATATATATATTTGTACATGTATATATATACACACACACAATAAAACATTATCTCATGCAATATAAATATATGTGATTTTTCAATCACACCTTAGTAAAATGCTATTTTATAGGAAATAGATAAATTTAAATACAAAAATCAATAAAGCAGCTGACTGATTTGTATTATTAATAAAAAGACCATGTCAAATAAATGTTGACTATGATTTTTCATCTATGCTCTTTATTATAAATTATCATTCTACATGAATTGGCTGTTTGAAACATGGGGCTTAGTAGAGACCCTTGGCTCAGCCTGGGAGGAGGGGACTAGACCTGCCTGGGCTGAGTCCACCAGGTCGATCTCAATCCTCGGGGGAGTCTTTGCCCTGGAGGAGATGGAAATGGGGGGTGGGCCGGGGGGAGGGGGGAGGGGCGGGAGGAGGGAGAACGGGGGAATCTATGGCTGATATGTAAAGTTGAATTATATTGTAAAATAAAATAAAATAAACTCAAAAAAATAAATTATCATTCTGTGCCACTCCAACCTTTATTAACCATATGTAATTAGATTTGGGCATAGCCATCTGTTGGAAAAATAATCTTGATTAAACTGCACAATGTGTAAACTACAAGTACATGCTGTTTCCTTTAATATGCTATATTTCAGAAAAGTAATCTATGTTTTTAAACTGTACATATTTGAAGTTCATCCTCACTGTATGCTTTAGAATTTTACGTGGATAATGTTTGTGGTTTGTCTTTCATTCTACTCTTACTGCATTCTAATCACTAAGGCAAAGCCAAACAAGCGTGAAATTTCAAAATGGATTCTGTATACCACATATATGTTGAGAAAATTTTCTCTAGCATATAGTTTATTTGGTTGAATGTCTGATTCATGTCTCTCTCCATTTCCCCTGACTCTTTCTCCATTCTTAGTTATTTTTCTTAACTCTTTGATTTATTGAATTATGAAATCTGGGTATGGTGGTATTTCAACTCAATGTCAGTGCTGAGCCCACCTAAGATTGCTGGAGTGCAATCTTAACCCTCAGAAGTAAAGGCGGCAGAGCAGGGGTTTGAAGCCAGCCAGGGCTCTGTGATACCTTGTTGAAAACAAATCCCAAAGAAAAACAATAATATATTGTAACAGAAACCTTCCTAGATTTTAGTAAAATTCCAGCAGAGAGGAAGACTTGATTAATGAAGCCTGAAAACATCTACAGAATGTTGTTTTTCATCATCCTAACTGTTTCATCTTACCGGAGGATTCTAGATATCACTTTTCTTATAAAAAACAGTTTTGAGACTGTTTGTTTCATAAAACATGGAAAGTTAAATACAGCCCATGCATGTGAAAGCAAAAGGTCCCATATCTGGTATATAGTCTTAAAAGTAAATTTTCATATGTTTACCTAGAGGTTTGATTAAAAAGAAAATATATATTTTCATTGCTAAACAGTTTAACTTGTGATTTAAGAAAAATGCTCAAGGAACACAAAGGAGATCATGAAAACCCCCCTGCTAAGATAGACCAGGAACGTGTGGTCAAGTCTAATAGGATTAAACAGAATCCTGTAAGATGAAGGAAAGCAATGGAGGTACCCAGGAGTAGAGACATTTCACGCACATTTATGCAGCATGAAACATAACATAAAAAGACACATAGCTGAAAGTTGTGGTGCACTGGAGAAGTGGTGAGACATGAGAGAAGGACCAGACTGCAAAAGCCCATGAGTCCCCTCTTAAGAAGTTGACATCCTAGTCTGTGAGTCCCCTCTTAAGAAGCCTAGGATTTCAACTCAATGCCAGTGCTGAGCCTAACTATCACCAAGGCTTGAACCCATCTAACATCAAGGCTTTTGGGTAGTTCCTTGGGCAATCCAGGTAGTAACATACATTCAGTAACAGACAGGTGTATCGATGTCTTCATGTGTAAAGACAAAAAAGATCTGGGAAATTTCTGTATATCTTAGAACGGAAAAGATTGCTTTTATACGTAGTAAATTTTAGATGCTTATTTTGAAAAGATATTAGACAAAAACAATAGTTATTATTGACTTAACGAAGGAGAACTCTCCTACCTGAAAAGTATGCAGCTAACCCAGGACAAGAGGATAGAATTGAAATGATACCACTGTACAGTGTACTTTGAAAGGAGCATCATACTGTAGTTGTGCAGTTTGACATATGATCTGTTAGTGTTCTCTTGGTAATTGCTAAAGACTACTAGTGCAGTAACTGTCTGTTCTTGGGAAGCTCTTCTGGAGCTCCAAACTCATAAAGTTACCCACTTATATTTTACAAGTGTCTATCTATGCTCTGCCTCTTAAGATCCAACAAAATCCCTAAAGTGGAGAACAGACAGCTCTGGTTGGAGTCACACAGCTAAACAGCTGTCCCCGGCAATACAGAACCTGTCTGGAATTAAAGATAATGTATGACATCATCCCTTTGGTCCTACATTAGGATTGAGTTCTGTCTTTGGTTCTTGAATTTGAGAAGGTAAGACCATTGTATCAATTCTACATACTTCTGAAGTTCAAAAAGAAAGACCCTCAATGGGGAAATATATGATACAGGACTGAACAGAATGAGGATGAAATACAATATCATAGCAGGATATATGTGAACAACTGGTTAGGACAAAAGAAGTTGCTTCCGTTCCCCATTCTGCTAATACATTTTACCTTTCTGTTACCTACACTCTGCTCTAAGGACTCACCTGCTGAGATCAGTCTGGTGAGTCACTATGCAGACAGGCAAGTCCTCACGCCAGGCTCCTGGCTGCCTGCTGCAAAGGATGTGAATGGTAAATGGGCTCTCAAAATTTCGGTTTGATCTGATCATACACAGGGTGCTGTCTGATCTGATTGCTCCAATTCAGATGTGGCTACGTTTTCACTCTCTTCTCACAGCCCACCCTGAGAATGAAAAGCCCTGAACCCCTCCTGCTGATCAATTGCCCCTGCTTAAAAGCAGGGGAGTTTGCTAGGGACCAGAACAAAGAACGGTTTCTTCAAGGGGGAGCCCCTAGCACTGGGGGTTCAGTTCTTCAGAATTTTGAGGACAGGGAGTGTAACGGCCATGAATGGCAGGAACTCTTCATGCTAAGTCTCAGGCAATAGAGAATTTTAAGAATAAAAAGGAACTGGTGTGGTTTACTTTTAATGATTTATTTGTTTTTATGGTGAGGTGTGTGAGTGTTCTGCATGCAGGTATGCACATGCATTGTGTGTATTTGTGCACGGAGGCTGAAAGAACGTGTTGGGTGTCCTGAAATTGCAGTGACACACAGTTGTGAGCCTCCATGTAAATTCAGTGGGTACTTTCTACCATTGAGCCATAACTCTAGCTCCAAGGCGGCTTATATTGGCAAATAGTTTTTACAGGATTCAATTCATGATCAATTAGACCTATCAGTTTGAGCCTGTAGGGAGGCAGCACATTATATCACCTGAGTGTGGTAGAGAAAAACTACTCATTCCGCAGATAGGGAGCAAATGACAGCAAGGCGGCCCGGATCCCCAGACCTCTCAATGGTGAACTACCAATGATGTAAAGATCTTCCACCAGGCTCTCTATTTTTTCTTCTTTTTAGGCTTCTCAACCTCTCAATAGTGCTACATGAATCTTTAAGGAACATTCAAAGCTACAGTATGTACCAAGTCTGAAAAGCAGCTTTGATGTCATAACCCTGTTGTAACTAGAATGTTCTGCAGTCTCCTGTGTTGCTATCCTGTGTGATATTAATAGGTGTTAGAAACTTTGGAAAGTGGGAGCTAATGGCACCAACAACTTCAGTGGCAAGGTGTTCTTGAAAGGGATTTATGGGCCAGAAACCCTTCCTATGTACAACCACTTCCTGGTAAAAATGGTGTTCTTTCTACAGCTTCCTACTCACAAACTCCCGTATTTCTATCAGGCTGTTTTGGTACTGATAACATGCTTTTTTACATACACACTGGGTATATTTATTACCTTAGACATCATTGTGGTTTGATAAAGTCTGTCCCACCATGGAATTCCTGATTCATCTCAAAGCTAAATTACCAGGGTAAACAACCATGGACTGACTAAAACTTCTCAACCATGAGTCAAAGTAAATCTTCCCTCCTTTTGTAAGTTCTGATTTGCTCAGGTACATTTTTTTCAATAATATAAGTCTGACTACCATAGGCTGCATGGTTAGACTTATCATCATGTCCAGAACTATGAAGTTTTGTCTCACTCACAGATAAGGTATCACCTGAGTGAATAAAAATATGAAACTCTGAGCACAAGTGGCTATAGAAAGGGCCCTCTTTTTTCAGAGGTATTTGTTTGATTTCCAAAGAGAAGTTCCTTAAAATGGTATACTTCATGTTCTACCTATGAGCATGCACCATTTCAAGAAAATACTCAGACTTTCTATGAATAATGCCTATTATACTCAAAGATCAATGCCAGAATGCATAGGCACAGTGGAAATACTAGCTTGGGATCCAGACTAGCTTGTATGCTTCTGCCTGGGTTTCTTGGTGCAAAGGAAAGGGATAGTAAAGCTGGTATCAATTTATCCTAACTTTATGTAAAGAAGCAAACATAGAACCTAGAAGTAATTAGAGAAAGAGAAAAATAGGATTGGAAAATATCAACATAAACATTGTTGTATGTTTCCAGCCCAAAGGCCCTTCAGTGTTTTATTTAGTGTCAGCATTAAATTCTAAACATCAGAATTAACAATTTATTTACCAAAGAAATATGAAATTTACAATCACAGGTAAGACTGGGAATGAATGGTTAATTCAATTTTCCTACTCCACAGTAAACAGCTGCATCATTTCTTTGGCATTACTGATTATAAAATAAATTATCACTGAAGGATTTGACACAGCCAAAGAATTAACTTACTTTCTTTGAGGCATCATCTCCAGGGATAATATGAATTCTTGGATCATTATAGCTATGCTAAAATCAATTTAGATTGATCAGAGAAAGAGAGTTTATATAATAATACAGAAAACACTCTGAGGAGTTCAAGTTCCCATAGCATGAAGAATTTATAATAAGCTGTTCTATCCTTAAGAGCAAAGGCCATGATAAATTGAAAATGGCTTGCATATCATAATTCAATCTAATATCTTGTGTTTGTTTTTCATTTGAAGAACATATTTTGATAAATGTCTCAGATATAACAAGAGTTTTATACTGTGTGTTCAATGTTTAAGATATTAATTCGATGTTTATATGAAAGTTCATATTGTATAAAATTGTATTTATATAATGAAGATATTAATTTCTCTTCTTAGTTGACAGAAAGTTACTTACAGGTACTACGAATTTGGAACACTTACATTCATCATCCCAAGTGAATATTCAGAGTTAACTGTTGTCCAATTTATATACTAATAGTAACACCAGCATTATCAATATTCAAATCAGCAAGCATCCAAGTGTAGTGCACAGCATGTCCTACACAACACATGAATTGACTAAGTCTTGTTGTTCTGGTCTCTCTTTATTTTGGACTGAAGTTCTCTCTCCATTGTCTTCCACAGTCTTATTGAACTTGGTAGTATAAAGGTTATGTGGGCTGCAATTTGCTCAATGTCCAATTACATTCAAGGACTGAAACCCTAACAACTTATTTCAAAGTGTCCCCTAGCTACAATAAAACAGTCAAGGACAAAAGCCATAAACTTGCAGCAAATAGCCACCACTCTTTTTTTTTTCTTCTGTAACATTTTACTTTACCACTTGTTACATGCAAGTTTTACACATTATGCATTAAGTCCAGTATAATTTTTCAGGATATTTTGAAAGCAAAAAAAGAAAAAAAAAATAAAGGAAACTTATAAAATTTGAATTTGAGAAAGGTTTAGAATAAAACACAAATATACATGCCTCTAATATTCCACTAGCCATTTATTAAAACATTCACATGATTCTCATAGCCCATTCTTGTTATTGTTCTCTCTTTCCCTGTGGACAGCGTCACTAGCCCTCCTCTTTCATTCTTTGTCCTAAAGAGTCGTATGTCACCAGCTTAAATATTAGGTCTTACACCATCTTCATGCATCTTCCTCGTTAAGTGGATTGAATCTCAAAATTTAAAACACAGTGTGTTTTGTTCACTAGTAGATAATTATTCACAGTCCAACTTGGCTATGAATGGTACTCATTTAAATACTTTACTGCAATCCCCATTTTCCATGCCCACAGCCACATCTCTGAACTCAGGTCTAACTATTATCTGCCACTTTACCCTTGCCTTCTCACATTTTCCCTTCTTGCCTATATGTTCATTGAACCAGCCAAATCTGCTTTCTATCCCTTGATCCACCACATTTAGTCATCTTCAAGTACTCTCTTAGACCCTCTCTATATTGCCACCGCTTCCATTCTGTCCAATAAGATCACTGACTCAGCCCTTGACAACAGTGTCTGACTTTCTGCTTCCTTTCCTGCCTTTTAAAATTGATTTGCTATCATTTTGTCAAATGTCATTACTCCTCATTCCTTCAATTTATAAACCTTTAGTGGTTTCTTATGCATATAGAGCAAAGTCCAAACTCCAGTGCATGACATAAAATCGATGCCTTGTGATCTTACCCCTTGTTATCTTTGTAACTATGGTACCACTCACTATACTTCTCAAACAATGGTATTTTCTTGCAAAGCATCGGATCTGTCCTAAAGACCTTTGTAAATGAGGCGGTCCTCTCTGCTCATGCATGGTATCTCCTGCATATTCTTCAGGTTGCAGACAAACTGGTATTCACTCAGTGAAGTCACTTTTGGTCACTCTAAATTTAGACTTTTGCTCATCCTCTATTATGTTTTTGTTCTTCATAGAAACTTCAAAGAATGATTTTTTTAAAGAAGTTGTTTTCTTTTAATGTGTGAATGTGTATAAATTCTGCCCTGAACTATAAGACCCTTTATGGGAGGAGAAGGTACTCTTATCGTGTTGATCATTTGATTCTTATCAATCAGCACAGATCTGTCACGCAATAATTTAAACTGACAGTCAAGAAATCCATCATAATAACTTTAGTTTAATTATCATCTTTAAAAAATTTATTGAATGAATCAAATATTTTTCACTATATTAGATAGTACTAAAAGTAGATTTTACAACCAGGAGCCGCCAGCCCCACTTGGGCCTGACTTGGCTCTGGACACAGATGGCACCCTCCTAGACTTTTGAGTTTGTGGGCCCCATAATCAACCAGGATCTTCTGGTGCTGGGTGATGGGTTTCAGGTACCATCATACCAAGTACTGCCCGAGGTCTGTAGTCCTGGACATGGGAGAGAGGAAAGGCAAAACCTCCATGCCATCCCTTATGGCTCAGGCGGTCAATACTCAACCCAAGCACCATCTGTGACCCAACCAAGATCCCTGGCGCTGGGCAGTCGGGCACCATTGTGGTGAGGGAATACAGGGTGCGGAGGTGGAAGAGAGGAAGAGACAAAATGGTTTGTGGGCTGAGGTGAGAGGCAGGTCTGGAGAGGTGAGGGTAGTGAGGAACTGGCTCACATGAATGACCAACTGGCCACCCAAGTCCAGAATTTGACTCATTATAATACTTCAATATTTACACAGTTAAAAAGATCATATTTGTATGTTATAAATATACATATTTTAAATGGGGGTGGTCAAATAGTCCATCTCTTTTATGCTGAACTCTTGGTACTGGTACTGATGAATTCTGAAGGAAAAGCAAGTACTGTGTTCTCACATGACACAGTATCAAGCCCACAAGCCTCCAGTGGATCGTGCCAAACCTATAGTCATATAGATGGACTTGACTAAAAATCAATAGGTCACATGAGAAAACAAAAAGACGTGAATGCAAGGAAAGGACTTGTAAGGAAGGTGGATGATACATGTGGGGAGAAGAGAAGATGGATGGAAGACTAATCAGAATGTTTTGTAAATATGTGAAACTGTCAAAGAAAAAAAAAACTGATGAATGAAACTAAAGTAAAATAACAGCACTGGAAAAATCCTCTAAAATTTCTCAATGAGTCATGATCTATTATAACATCTCAGAAAAAACTCATTACTATTATATTATGTTAAAAACATGCTATAGATGTACATAAAGTTAGGGCTCATCTCCAGAGCAAAAACTAAATGAGGGATTCAGATGTGTGATGAATTATGGATGTGTTGCCCAGAAAAATAAAAACTCCAAAGATGACAGGAAGTCACACAGGATGTGGCTTCAGAGTGGAGTAGCTGAGTGTCACAAAGAATTAACATTGGTTACAATTTATAGCACAAACATTTGAGCATAGAGCAAGAGGTGTGGCCTTTTGCAATCCCTTACCAGTCCACCAGTGGCTGTGGTCCCTCCAGGTATTCCCCAATAACATCCTGACAAGGGCAGTTCTTGTAGAAGAGGGCAACTGAGAGTCACTGCCCATCAACAATCAGCACCAAATGATGAGTACATTTACTCAATAAAGAGAAATTGTAAAGCTACCTAGAACATCATTTTGTGTGCCTTTTTCTTTAAATATTATGGCAATTCTATAAGAAGATGATTATCTCCAATGAAAATGAGATGACAGTGAAAATAAAGTAAAACTTTAAATGAAGAATTCAAGGGAAAAAGTTTACACTGCAGATTACTGAGAACAGGGATCAGGGCTGTCAGTCAGAAAGCCATTCCCTCCCTCAGTTGATCCTGCTTGGTGTTTACATAATGCGATTCAAGTAGAATGGGGAAGGTACCAGTTGTGACACAAAAGGACTAGTTTACCTCTTCAAGGCAGGTAAGGAGACTGCCTGAGAAAAAAGCGAAAGGATTCATAATGTAATTGTTAATAGTGATTTGCGGTGTTACTACTGAAATAATCATATTAACCCTGGAGATAACACTGGACATCATCTACTTGGTGTTCACTATTTGCTTGTCATTGTGTCAAAAGGTTTGAATACATTTGAATCTTTTATTATCTCTATACTGTAATGGAATGGACACTGCTATCATTCTCATTTAGTAGGTGAAAACAAGAGAGAAATTTGTCTTGTCCAGGAAAAGAAAACTAAATGAAGAATACTTGGATCTGAACCCAGACTAGCTTGACACTGGATTCTGTGTTACTTGCTGTTACTGACAAAGGAGAAATAAACAATCCTTCTAATCGTGTAACATGAGCTTGGCAGGCACAAGGATAGACGTGCCAAGGTAGATAAGGGAAAACCTGCGAGACCTCAACCCTACACAAAGACTACAAGCAACCAAGGAATGGCTGGGCCCTTATGAATGTGATTAAGTCACCATAAAAGAGACCTCACTCACTGCATGGTGGCTTGCTTGCCTCTCACTATCACCTTGTGTGAACACACAAGTGTTTTTCCTTTCTGGAGGATGCAGTCTTCTACAGAAAACTTAATCCAATAACTATCACCTTTGTTTCTACCTCTCATCCTCTAGATTTGTGAAAAATATTTTCCTGTTCATTATAAATTTTATGGCCTAATCCATCTTTTGCCTAACACATAATGGCCAGACAATACTAGACCAGAATAGATATTTTTAAAGGAAATGGATTGTTGTAGAATATTATTTTAATCATGTAAAGATGTGTTGCATTTGTTTTTGCTGTGGAATATTACTTTAACTGTGTAACAGTGTGTTACTTTAGTTTAGGCTGCATTTGTTTAATGATGTAACGATGTGTTGCATTTGTTTCATCTTGCCTGCCTAAGGCACCTGAGTGGTCTCATAAAGAGCTGAATGGGCAATAGCTAGGCAGGAGAGGGATAGGCGGGACTGGTGGCAGAGAGAATAAATAGGAGGAGAAATCTAGGCTTGAGAAGAGGAATGAAGAATAGAAGGAGGAGGAGGAGAGAATGAGCAACATGCCTGGAGAAAGAAGCCAGGAAGAAGTAGAGAAACAGCGAAAGTAAGATGTACAGAAGTAAGAAAGGTAATAAACCCTGAGGCAAAAGGTAAATAAAGAGAAACAGGTCAATTTAAGTTAAAAGAGCTAGCCAGAAATGTGCCTAAGCTAGGCCAAGCATTCAAAACTAATATTAAGTCTCCGTGTTATAATTTGGCAGCTGGTTGCTGGCCCCAAAGAAAAATCCTGGGACAATTGATATAATTAAAAGTTTATTTTTAAAGTCACTGTGGTGCAAAAGCCTGCTGGTGCTGCCAGAGAAAAAGTCTCATACACGGAATGCTTACAGATAGGAGAGGAGGGGTGTGTGTGTGTGTGTGTGTGTGTGTGTGTGTGTGTGTGTGTGTGTTTCTAGAAGTTGAAAGTCCAGTAATTGAGTTGTCCAGCTACTGAGAGTCTGTGACATCCCACGTCTAGGTTTAAAGGTCTGTCTTTTAAGTGTGTCCTCAGACCAGAGAAGGTACAACAGAACTTAGTGCGGCCTCCATTATAACAGAATAAATCCCATTCATGACATTTCTGCCTTCCTGACCTTTATCACTTTCCACAGGCCCTGCCTCTAGCTGTCACCGTTATCAGGACAAATGTATGTCAACACTTGAGCTTGGAAGAAATGTATTTGATTCCCAAAACTCTGACTACAGAAAAATAAAAGAAGATTTAAAGCACTATTATTTGTTGATATAAAAAATGAAGAAAAATCTAGAGACATTATCAAGTAACTAAAAAAGAAAAATACCTGTTGAACTCTAAATGTGGGTATCTGTCCACAAAGGAAGAAACAAACATCAGCAAACATAAATTTGTGACACAAAGAAAATTATTTTGGAATGTGTAATGTGTTACAAAAAAAAATCTTGCAGTTTTAAGGCTAAAATTCCAGCTCTGCCAAAAGAATATATAGAGAGAAGAATTTTATAATTAGGGCAAAGCTATTTCTTTTATAAATGGAAACTTAAGGGCTGTTTTTAGAAGATGCCTATATACAGGAATCAAATATCAAATAACAAGGAATTAAGGAGAAAAGTACTTACAACATGAGAGGGACATTATACTCTCAAAATATGCTTGAGGAGCTGATAGGAATAGAAGGTTGGAGAAAGGGCATGATGCATAGTCCTGGTGTCTGTGAAAGTTAGGATCCCCCAGAGCTTACCTCTGCACAAAAGATGAATTATATCTGCAAAGCCTCCTGCTGAGGCATGTGAACTGCTGAAAGGGTAAGGCACATGCCAATGCATAAGGAACGAAGAGAAAAGGGTACAAAGAAAGCAAGCAAGGAGATAACCAATACAGAGAATTGCTGGAGTGCGTGTGCTCTTTTCTGAAGGAAGACTGGGAGATATCTCACTCTCCTTCTTTGAGGCAGTCTTGCTATGCACCCTGGACTGGCTTGTCATCAGGATCTTCTTGCCTCACCCTTGTATGTCTTGGATTAACAGGTGCACATCACCTCATCTGGTCCTGATTTAACTAGCTCATCTCCAGAATGGTGATGGTAGAAAAAACAAATCAAAATTGAAATGAAAATTAGAAGCAACAGGTTTAATAGGGAACAGGGCATCCATATATGCTTAGATTTCTGAGTTATCTGATGTATTCTGGAAATAAAACTGCCTGTGAAAAATATCTATATATTTTTTAAACGTCTAAGCCAAGTGTGCCAACTCACAGACTTTCAATTCTGAGGCAGGAATGACCCAAGCTCAAGTCTAGCCTGAGCTATATAATGGATTTTGGGTTGGCTTGGGCTACAAAGACTGACAAAAATAAATAAATAAAACAGGTGCTATTCAAATAGTACAACGATAAAGGGAGTTTTCCAACTCTTTAGGAAAATTTAAGTATTCAGAACAAACTACAAGAGAAAAAAACCACTGTATGCTAATGATTTACCTGTGAGCAGTTCCACTTCCATGAGCAGGTCAAGCAAGCTAAACCTGAACAATTTTAAACAATCAGGTTACACGGAAAAGAAAGAAAAAAATCATCTGTTCAAATATAACTGAATTCCCAATATTTTGTCTCCAGAGGAGAGTTCAAGTGGAGGATAGCATCCTTTAACAGTTGACTCAGAAGTTCAAAGAGATCCTAGATGCAGTAATCTCATTTTAGAAAATTCTCTGATACAACTAATCCCATTCTATTATATAGTGTATTTTTGGACAATAAACACCTTTATATTGTCTATAAACAAAGATATCAATACTGAGACAGGTACAGCCCTGGGATTGCTCATTAGAAAGACTTTACTGTAATGAAGAGGAGCAGAATTCAGTCTGCTCATATCTGCTCACACATCTAATGATCTCAGGGAAAACAAAGCATCAACAAGATTACACAATTTCTTTTATAAAAAATATATCTTTTAAATGGAATAGGTTTTTATTTTTGACAGCTGAAACAATTTCATTATGACAGTTTAGAAAATAATGATGAAATTAAAACTTGTCAGGAAGACATTTTGTTCCTAAAATGTCATTACAGAGAAATTAGAGTGTTGATTTTAATATCATATCATTAAATAATGTAGAGGGGCAGATTGTGGTCAAAAGCATTTGTGAAAATGAATCAGAAAACTAAAGTCTTTAACATCTATTGTCTAAATTCTGATTTTAGGTTTTAATAATGATTTATAATTCTTTAAAAAGGTTATTTGGTTCATGAAACTAACAGATTTACTCTTATACATAGTTTATACATGTATGTTTTCTGTTTCTCAAAATTTTGCACAATGTTATTTTATCTAGTGATACTTTTCCACTTCATGTCCTGTATTTGGAATTCATAAATATATTTAGCAAAGCAACTTATGAGATAATAACAAAATGATATACATATCTCGATAGACAAATTCATTGAAAAGACATCCTACAGTATTTAGGAGGGAAATGAAAGTTAGAAAATTTTTTTAATGGGGAAGCTTGAGGAATAAATGGTGTTACAAGACCTTAAGTAGTTATAGAAATGATGGGACTGATACACAGTATGATGCTAACTAGATGAAGTGGGTATCAAAGGAAGGGCTAGTTGGGGTAAAAAAAAAAAAAAAAAAGAAAACTAGGTACATCCTATAGATGGAGGCCTTATCTTCTCTGGAGTCAGAATGTGAGGAAAGGACAGATTGCCTCATTGCACAGGGAGCACTGAGGTTCAGTGTTAACTCATGATAACTGACATAAAAGCTACAAAGAAGGTTACAAAAAAACCTCCAAATTTTACTACAGAGACATCTGGAAGTCTATGCTAATTGATGCTCTATTCATAGTAGCCAGAAATTTGAAACAGCCTACACGGCCATCAAATGATTAATTGATAATGAAAATGTGGTACAATTGCATAACAAGAATACTTTTTCTTAACAGTTAAATATGAAATCATGACATTTGAAGGTAAATGGATGGAGTTAGAATCAATGATCCTGATAGAGGTTAGGCAGCTTATATAGACATCAACTGTACTCCAGGGCAGGTCTCATGTTCAAAAGGAGTTAACCAACACAAAACAGGCCCCAAGTTTTATTGAGTTCCTTTTTTTTTTTTTTTTTTGTCTTTTTTGTTATGGTTTGTTGCTTTTGTCTCTTTGGCTTTTTCTGTTTTGGCTTTCAGAGCTTTTTTTAGAGAGAGACAGAAAGTCAAAGAAAGAAAAATAACATTATAACACTGAATTTGGACAATCGCAATGTGGGAGGGTCTGAGATGACTTGGAGATAGGTATGGATATGATCAAAATTGAGCGTATGAAAAATTAAAAATTATAAATAATATATTATTGCATGATTAAAACAATCATAACTCTAAATTTTCTCTTATTTGTTTACTCAAAACTAAGGAGATGCAAAACATTTTGTTCTGTGATATAATTTCTATAAAATAAACTGTAACCAATTTGATAACACAATTTGATGAATTTGGATGAAACTAAAAGCACAATAGAGTTTTTAAAAAACCCACCCTTTTCCCCATTCAGTTTGTAGCTCTTTTCAATTTTTGCTTTTCTTTATATCCTGCACCAATAAAGTGCTCTCCTGTTGTTGCCAGGAGAAAATAGTTTACATTACCTAAAATTTATATATTATATACAACATATTAATTAGTATGTACTTTCTGTGTTTTATTCTTTTTCAGCTTCTTTCAAAATAATGATTTTTTACCAGTATTTTATTATGTAAATCATATTTGGCTATTTTATCATTTTCTTTGAAGTCATTTTTAAAATTGTTAAAATAGATATTAATATATCACACACACACACACACACACACACACACACACACACACACACACACACATATATATATAAAATGCACTTTACATCACCAGACAATATATTCTATGTTTAAGCTGTATTTGGTAGTTAATCCTCCCCAACAATCATAAGGAAAAACACTGACTCCATGTTACAAATAAGGTAACTGTTGCCGAATGTGTTTAAAATGGATCTAAGAAGCCAGATGTAGTGGCACCTGCTCTTAATCCCAGCACTCAGGAGCACTCAGGAGGCAGAGGCAGGTGGATCTCTTGGAGTTCGAATCCAGCCTAGTCCACATAGTGAATTCCAGGACAGCCAGTGCTATATAGTGAGATCCTGTCTCAATGCCCTTTATTCCCTAAAAAAGAAAAAAATATTCTAATCATTCACTCAAGGAATAAAATCTGCAAATTGGTAAGGTCCTCTGTGCAATTAGTCATTCAAAAAATTACAGAGAAAAATAAGACTGTTCCTTCAAACATTTCTTGATGGACCAGCTGAGCATTGGTATTTGTATTCTGCACAATCTTTTCCTTTATATTTTTCAGAGGCTATCAATACAAAACACATAAAAACTCTGAAATAATGCTGAACATATACAAGATGCTAGATAGTAAGAAAAGGAAATTTGGCCACTTACAGCTTTAATGAAAATACTAGACAGGCGTTCAGGATGTGGGAATGAAGACCAAATGTGAAGGAAATGTATGTCCAGCAACTGCAAATCACTCTTGATTAAGAACTATTAGGAATGGGTCATCACCAAGATATTTTACCCCTAACCACATAATGGTAGTTAAATCCACAAGGAATGTTAATAAAAATAGAAGCTCTTTAAAGGCAGCATGCCCCTGGGACAGCAGCTATTTCTAGTGGTTCTAAGAGGAACTGAGACCATTATGAAGCATTAGAAAGTTGGGTTTTGGTACATTAAACAAGCAACTGGATTTCACTTACTTTCAGACAGGAGTTTCATTAACCTGTTAATGTTTATTCATGTCATATCATTAACAGACTTAAAATAGCTACAGTTCTATCGAATCTAGTATTCTTCAGGAGACATGAGTATATTCACTTCTGAAAAAATGTGTAACATTTTCTTTTTCTAATTTCAATCCTCTAATGTAAGAACTTTTTCTATAAAAAAAAAAAACACTATTCCATGAATACTTACTCTTTCAGCCTCTCTCCCTCCAGACATTTATCACTCTCTCCTCTATTTTCCCTAAAAGATTTCAAATTCTCTTGTGATTTGAAAAATTATGAAAATTTGCATAATAACAGTGAACACTAACAAGGCCAAAGATGTTATATTCAATCCTCTGTATATGCTACCTCACTTAATTCTAGCAAAGACATCACGACATCTTCCCTGTTTTGTAGTAGGTGCAGAATTCAGCTTTGACCTAAGTAGATATGCCATCACAGTCTGCAACCCTTATCATAGAACGTGTGGTGATATTTTATTTGTGCTTTAATAAAGTTTGCCTGGAGATCACAGGATATAGCAAGCCATTTTCAGTAAACAAAGACTTTAGGCAGTAGTAGCACATGCCCTTAATCCTATCACTTAGCAGGCAGGATCTCTGTGTGTTCAGTCCACACTAGGGAACAGAGCCAAGTGTGGTGACACATGCCTTTAATCCCAGTACCAACCATAGAGACCTGGAGGTCTGTACAGATAGAAAGTGACAGAGCTATGTAGGAAGAGGAAGTGAGGTAGCTGGGCTAAGATAGCCAATGAGAGGGCAGAACAGCAAAGCAATAAAGACAGGGTAACTTGTATTTGGAAGCTGCGGAGTTGGTAAGGTAGGTTGGCTGGTGGCTTTCCCTATTTCCCTAATCTAAGGCTTTCCTCCCTATATTTGGCTTCATGTTTTTTTATTTAATAAGACCATTTAGAAATTTGTCTACAAGAACTACTCTTAGGACACCTAAAGGGGAAGTGTTCTCATTAAATCATTGTTGACCCTTACATGCTTTTACTGTTTTACAAAATAATTTCCATTCTGAAGTTGATTTCAGAAAGCAGAAGTCATCATTAAAGGCTGAGTTTTGTTGTATTTTAGGTACATTTTCATGTAGTGATAATAATAAAAAGGTAAGCTTTAAAACTATCATGAAAAACAGAAAAGGGAGGGTAGGGAGGATCATTGTAAAAGTGACTTCTGCATGGGTAAAGCCTCTGTCTATTGAATTGTCTTGTCTTGGTGCAGAGTTGACTGAAGTAAATCTTGTAAACATTCTTCTTGATTTCTGACATTTAAAATTTTTGAATTATTATTTGTAATGTTAGAATTACATTCCTGTGAATTACAGATAAAATGGGTCAGAATATATGTGCTAATTTTAAAAGTTAAGATCAGCTTATTCATCATGCTTTAAGTTCAGTCATAAAATGGCAATGTCCTTATTATGAAATCCTAGCAAGGTACAATCAAGACCTGCTAATTGCCTCTTAACACCACTCCCTTTAAGTAAATGTAATATTTTCTTTTGACATTCGTGTCTCAATATGAAACCATTTAAACATATGTTAAATATTTGTGTGACTTGCCACTTGTACGATGATGGTATACATTTCAAGAGCGAAGCTGCCTTCTCAGATCTACTGTTTTATTCATATGTAGGTCTCAGCAGAGGAAGAACAGCAGATGGGAACTGTAGGGTCTGTTTACTTCTATCTGGACTTTGATATGCAAATTACTGTTTGGAAAGAATGTGAAGTGAACTGACCACCAAATCCTAGGAGAATTCCTTGAAAGAAGGACAGGGAGGAAGAAAGGGGTGGGGTGAGATTGCTTAGTGGTGAAGGATGTGCTTTGTCACTTTGCTTTTCTGTATCACACACTCAAATGTGAAATATTGCCACCATTGCAACGCACAAAAATAAGCTCTGGATGTGATGATACAAAAGATTCATTCTGTTAATTTTACAGATTGATTCTTTATTCAGAGTGATATTTGCCTTTATACATAATTGAATTTTATAGCTATTCAGCAAAGAAAATGAGATATTTTCTTGATTTTTTTTTAAGTGGGTATAAATGGAAATTAACTTAAAAGAAACATTGTAAAGTGGTAAAAATAGTCCCAAGGATTTACTTCTTAACTTTATATAATATAAATTTTTAAAATACATTTTCTGATATTATTCAGAAGTAGCAAAATGGTTTTTACACTTATTAGCTTGTGGTATAGCTAACATTTTACCAAATAACTATATCATATTAAACTCAGAATAAGCAGAGAATATTAGAAAAGGTAAATAAGAAAGATGAAAATGAATAAAATAATAATAAAGTACTTGCAATATAAATTGAGTTATGGCTAGTGAAATCTGTTACTGGTAGAGAATTCTTTATTGGAAAATAGATGTAAAGGCAAAAAAAATTCAGAATATTTAAAACCTTCACTATATAAACTGTCAAAAGTTTTAAAAGTTTATTTGTCAATCTATTTGGCATAATTTTGTCTCACAACCCTTAAGCATGAAGATGACTAATTACTGGTGAAATAAAAATAGAAAAGATAGAAAATTATTTAATATAAAATACTTAAGGTGAGATAAGTACCATATCTAATATATACTGATAATGCTCATAGAGATGAGTGTCAAGTGGGATTTCTTCACAGCCTAGCATTGCCAATGAAGATGGAAGTTAAAGATTCTATATATTTACACTCTTGTGTCACAAGCTTTCTTCAGAAATGGTGAATCAGGATCCTCCAGGTTCATAGACTTTGTGAAGCTACCTGTATAAACATGGAAGGCATATTCTTTGAGTGAACTGAGGTCTGTTCGATGAATTTCTCACATATTTGAAGCTGTCTGGAAAAATAAATCATCATTTGTGTCTGAACATTCTTACAAAGGCTTCTAATTAAAGGCTCGAACACCTGTGTGTGCTGTTCTAATACTTTTGGAAGCAGAGAAGGAAGTCTAGTCACTGTAAGCATGCCTCAGAAGGAGCTGTCGGGAATCTTCTCTCTTTTTCTTTCTGCTTCTATACTGTTATGAGGTGAGCAGTCTCCTGTGCCAATACTACTGCTATGTTGTACTCTGCCACTAATGCTTTAAGCAATGAGGACTGCAAATCTCTAAAACTGTGAGTTAACTCACATCCTCAGTGCTTTGCTATTTCTTACATGTTTGCACAGCAGTGAAAAGCCTATGAATATTGTGTTCCCTTCAATTTAATACGCCAGTTCTGTTTTCTTTGGAAACCAAAGGTATCACACAATGTTCATAATATAGAGACACGTGTACTATTTACTATGACTGGATAGAGCAAGGTTGTAAACTGCCTTTGAGTTGGGTGAATGATAAGGTGGCTTTGTAGCTTACAGACAAGCTCACACACAAGGAAGAGGTACCCTAGTGGCAGCCTTCAATGGGCTTTAATGAACAAGACATGAAATATGTGAAGCCGAATCTTGCTTGATCTTCTTTCCCAATGATCCACGAGCTGGGTCACCTCTTACTCCCAACGGGATTGTCTCACACTATGTAGAAAATGCATGCATTGCTGGGCCAAAGTAGCAGAGGCGTATTGAAATGAACTTCACAGGAGAAACAGAAATCAGGAACAACAACAACAGAATAAAGCCCACAGCCTCACTGAGTCAGGTCAGGAGACATTTGCTACTCTAGTCACGTCATGCCCTTGCCAGATGGAGCTGGCTTCTAGATGTGAAAATGAGAAATATCTGGAAGTCCACCCACACCTTAATATTTCCAAGGCTGTGAGGGCTGTCATCACAGATGGTAAATGTAGGAGATGATTTGGATAAAATTTATGATTGACATTTTCAAATAAATGAGGAAAAGAATAAACTAATAACCCAAGCAGCTATAAAAGTTCTGGCATCTGTCCAAGAAAAAGTCAAGAAGATGCCACCTGGTAAGAAAAGGGAAATTAGAAATTTCATTATAACATAGCTGGAGGCATTGATTGGAAGAAACTAAAATGATTTATTAAAATAACGATATGTTTTCACGCCTTAAGAAATTAGTTATTCCATTTGGTGCTACACTTAGAGAAAAATGAATCATATGATGCCCGGATCTTCCCTCAAGAGTTTAGTGTTTTGTAATGATTCCTGAGTGTGTGAATGAGTGGAGTCTCTGTATCTGTTTCCTATGCCTTTTCTTTGGCTCTTTTCCCTCTGTCTGTTTTGTTCTATTCCAATAAATTAGTTTTTGTTTTATTTCATTTTATTTTGCTGCACTTTCCCTTAGAAGCCTTTTCTTTTCTTTTCTTTTTTTTCCTAATGAGAGGCAGAGAGGGTATGGATCTGGATGGGAGGGATAATGGGAAAAGTAGAGAAAGGGGAATCCATAATCAGGATATATTATATAAGAAAAAAGTATATTTTAAATAAAAGGAATAAAAGAAAAATGTAAGACAGAATTCTGAATCCAGTTTATGTTATTACTCTGTTATACAACCTATTTAGATATTTTATTTAAAAATAAAAGAAAGCCTTGATATGTTATGTGCCAAACCAAGAAATGATTATGTCCAGTCAATTAAAGAAATACATTCCCTCACAGATATGCTCTAAGTAATTCATATATGCCAAGCAACATTCTATGCATAATGAGCTTGATGGTGAATAAAGAAAGCCAGACATGTTTTTGATCCTGTATAATTATGTTACTCTTGGAATACAATGTACCTGAGAAAGACATATCTGAAACAAATGATGGTAAAATATCATGAACGATGAAAATTCACTGTGTGATAATCAGGATGGCAAGAAAGTAGGCAAGATGTTACATATTGAATTGTGAGCCTGAAAAATCATAGGCTGAAATTATAATCTACTCTGTTAATGTATTTAGAAATTGAAGCATTAAGGCAATTAAGGTTAAATGATGTAATAAGAATGGACCATGACATAATACTAAAAGATTGATATTCTTATTATAGAAAAAAATAGAGGCAATACAACTACAACTGAGTGTCTACAAAGAAAATACTGGATCCCCTGCAGTCTCCAAGCCCTGCCCCCAAGTTCATCATCCCCGGAGACCCCCGCCACTTCCTGAGACTCAGAGACCGGCCCCCAGCTCCCATCCTGCCCCGGACTTCCCTTCTGGACAAAGGG